>JAGDQP010037791.1:0-18459 GCA_022664845.1 Lepisma saccharinum
GAATTTTTGAAAATAAAAATAAAAAACTTCGAGATCTACCTCAGCCTGTAGGCCTGCCGAAAGGGATATTTTTATTGCACACACGATAAACTCGTCTTTTCACAATGTGCTGTTCCTGTCGCTAGTCACAAGTCTCTACCCCGAGGGCCGTTTGGTTACTATTGGATGGGCCCTTTGGTTTGTTTCCCGGGTGGGTCCTTTGATTACCAGTCCGTCCTTGCTCGTACCTTCTTTGAGTTGTACAATTTCAGTTTTAGGAAGACCGATAAAAGGAGGCATTAAAGTAAATTATATATTAACGTCCATTCTGTAATGTGCACACATGGTTACTACAAAATTTTCACTATATTTCCCTATATTCTCCGTTACTACGTAAAGGCACCACGTTGTCCATTTTTTTATTATTATTATTAGTGAGGAACGTATTTAGACTTTGGTTTTGGCGAGGCGCACGGGATTGAGGAGATTCCAAAATATGACTTGGCAGTGCTGGATCTAGGGGGGGGGGGAAGGGGGGCAAGCGCCCCGGGCGGCACGTTTAGGGGCGGCAAACTGCTAGAAATAAAATATAAAAGCTCCTAAAAAGGGAAGTAAAATTGCCTAATAAATTGAAATTGACCTAAACGTGTTCAAAATGTCGATACCGGCGCAATCAGACACTTTTTTTATGTTATTCCATACAACCTGCCTTCATCTTTTAAATTCAAAACCGTAAATTTAGTCAGACAGGCAGATCTATTGCTTTACTGGAGTTAGTAATAGCGATGCCACGACAGGCTCCAGAGATGATAACAGAAGTACAATACGTGATGCGAGACAATGTTATGGCCGTCACGTCAGCCGGTCGTGTTGTTTGACTAAAAAAGCGATGGGAAAGGGTAGCTAGATTTAACTTTGCCCCCCATAGGAAAAATTTTAGATCCGGCACTGTGTCTAGGTATGAAATACACATACAGGGTGACAATAAAAGTCCGGCAACCTCAGACTGCCGGATGTTCGGAATTTCCGGATTTTTAATGTTGTATATATTAACAGAAAATGAATACCTGTACAGTCAGTGCTCGAAGTGGGGGAGGGGCACGAGGGGGCACGGCGTACCCTTACCTTTTTCATTTTGGATTATCCGTACCCCCTACCTTTTTATTAATGGAAGATCATTGTCTCTACTTTCAATAAGCAATCGCCTTGCTTTTCGAACCCACTTCTCCAAGCATACCGTACCCTTTCCTTTTCCAACCCACTTCGAGAACTGTGTGCAGTGTTTTAAAGAAAGAAAATTAAACACTGCATGAAAAGCAAATTTGATGCTTTGGGAATTTATAAAGATCAGGGTTTTTTCACTACTTATTATTATTTTTTTTAAATTTAACTAACATTCTGTATAAAAGACTTTTAATGCCAATAACTAAAATAAAATCAGAAAAAAACGCCTAAATGATTTAAAAATCCAATTAATGCATTGCTCGGCGAAAAAGAAAAAACGAACTAGGAAAACCCATGTGTATGCAGACGGCAGTAAATGTGACCAAACATTTGATTGTGGAGTGCAGCGCCGTTAAAACATAAACAGTTCCTCCAGAAAATAATGGCGCGCTAACGCGGTAAATTTAACAATGCGCTCCCACATTCATACCGGAAAACTGATGAAACCGCAATATTGATTGTCAACCTGTACTAAATGAATGTAATAATGTCTAAAAATTCTGAAATTTTGATTAATATTCTTAATTTCGGGAACCAAACTCTTCATTCCCCCTAAATTTGCCCCTTTTTTATCATTATTATTTTATTATTAATATTATTCTTTTGCTATTATATTGTGCCGTACTGGCCTATAGCGTGAGTTAAAGCCACGGTGAGATAGACAAGCTTCAACTCAACATGATTTTCAGTAATGTCTTTCTTCCAAAAGTTTCTCTGAAATGCGGGTGCATCTTATACGCCAGAGGGTTTTAGACATTTGCAGGTAAATGCAGTGAATAGTATTTCAAGAACAAGTGTCAGGCAGAGAGCCCGCCAGAATTTGCAGTTGGGGGGCGGGGATAAAGTAAAAATTTGGAATGTATAATTTGAGTTTTGCACCGTTTCTATCAACCTTTGGACCATAAAAAATTTAAGCTGCGGGTGCGCTCGAGAATTCGGGGCTGACACCCTCCATCGATAGAAGTCTGGTAGAATAACTAGTAGGATGTGTGGAAAGAAAGGGTTTTCAAATGTAGAAATGTTTATAATACATACTGATTAGCGCAAGAGTCTTGGTCTTGCATGCAAGTCCAAGATCAAGACCAAGACCAAGGGATGCAATATCAAGACCAAGACCATACCTGCAAGACCAAGACCAGCCTGCAAGAGTCTTGCACACGCACTATTTGAATATTTTTAAAACGTGGAAAGGAAGGAGAAATCATTATATCCTTCACTTGAATTTCTCTGGCTTCTGTAAAAATACCGCTGAAGTGAAGATGTTCCCAGTTGTGCAAATCGTGTGAGTGGATCTGAGAATCATGCCGCTGTTGCTGTAGCATACTAAACTAAACTTACACTGTACACTAAACTTACAATAGAAGGAAAAAGTTTCTGTTAAGGGCCATGTAAAGCCAAGATCTACGACAAGAGATGGCAGCACTATCTCTGTATATGAGGCGCCTAGAATCAAACCCCGCCAAATCCTCTTACACACTTTTTTTTGGAAAAGTCACAAAAACGGTCACAAACAAACCCTTGACAATACAAAGATAATGTTTTTACCAAAAAGTGTGTTAATTTTATTGTGTCATGGTGGCAAAATATGAAATCAATCCAATAATAACAATTTGACATATAAGGAAACAGGTGTTGGAAATTCGGATGTGACGGGTTTTGATACTGAATTAAGGAGTTGGCGGATGTTGATACTGGCAGAATTTGGCTGGTATTGAAACTCAGAAATACATTGATGCTTTTGCTTCAAAGGGGTTTGAAAACTAAGGACAATTTAACAATAAAAAGAGGAAAAACCAATAATTTATGACATGATAGGATATCAATAATAAATCGTAAAGTTGCAAAATACTTTATTGAGTTGTCAAAAGTAGAGTAGACGGTCATTTGCAATTAAAACTATCTCCGGTTTGATAACATAGCGGTGTTAAATCTTAGGAAGAGTGGCTTTTTACATTAGTTTACTAAACGACATCAAGAATACCAGCTTCTTCATCCTCGACTACGTAGTCAGACTCAGTTTCGTCAGCTGGCTGACACGTCTCTCCAACTTGATTTTTCTCCACTTGAAAATAAAACTGAAGAGATTCATTGTTCCTCCAGTCGTCTCCAAAGTGCTTCGATAACAGTTTCGCAACGTCCTTTATTTTCATAGGCTTTACACTGACTCCCCTGTTCATCTCTTTTGGCCGCATAGTTTGATGTGAAAGATGTGGCTTTGTTACTTGTCTGAATTTACAGGTGTATGTTCTGTAAGCCACTTCACTCTTGACCAACACACACGATTTCTTGTGATTTTGCTGCAAAATGATTCGTTTGGATGGATTGAATTTGAAATGCCAGTTGCCTGGCTTCTTTTGTACATTTTCTGCTTCTATTTTACAATCTTTAACTGGTATTGTTACCCCTACCTTATGAACTGTACCATGCGTACCAAGGATGTCCTCATATTGCTCTGGTCTCTGATTCGTGTCTTGCTTTTCAATTCTTTTTCTATTAAACCAAAAACTCTGTCGGGTGGGAGGAAAAAATGTCCTTGGGAATCTTATCTTGACACATGTAATTTCTTTAGGAGCATCAGAAATGAGCCACTTTGCAAGCATCCCCCACAACCAACTGCAAAACACTTGACCTTTGTTTTCCCGACCACATTTGCTCTTAACAAATGGTAGTACAAACATGAAGAAATCACAAAGAGTTCTTTCCAAAGTCACTCTCACACCATGTGTAGCAGTGAACATTGTCTTGAGTTAGTTTGGCTTTATAGTTTTCATTGATGAGTGTAAAGTTAAAAAAAGAACCCTGCCTACTGAAATATGCTAACTGGTCTGGAACTCTTGGCAGTAGTAAGTTTTTTTGACAGTCAAATGTTATGATTAGAGCCTTGTCATTATCAGAATTCAAAAGTGACGAAAAAGCATTAGCCTTTAATTTGTGAACTTGTTTCTGATTTTCCAACTCTTGTTTCTTTACAACATCTTTTTCGCTTTTTAATTGTTCATCCAGGTATAGACAAGTAGAGCAGGCATCTGTTTTAGGCGACCCAAAGCCAAAGCTGAAGTTAGTATTTATAACTTGTCGAAAGTAGGACTCTTTGACTGTAAATTCTAAATCAACAGACTCATTGTACATTGCACATAGCAGTTTAATGTTAAGATCTGCTGAAAGGTATTTCCTGTAAGTTGCTCGATGTCTGTTATAATGTGACTCAAGTACGTGCAGTTTTTGTAGAAACTCCATGATTTTGGCCTTTCGGGTAGCAAACTTTTCAAGCTTCCTGTTGTCCCCCTCTAGTTTCGGTAGCAACTTTGCCACCACTTTCATGGTGTCTCTTCATTACACCTAATACCCTGTCTTTTTTTAAACGTAGAATTTTCAAAAACGCTTCCCGGCAAATTCGGACTTGAGAACCATCTCGTTTTCTGAAGAAGTATACGAATGTAAGGTTCTTTTCCGATCGACTGTTATCAGCACGTCTTTGTCTTTTTGTTGGTACTGATTTGGTATTCTTAAGAATGAAATTGTCTTGTTGGATTTTATCTTTAGAGGAGTAAAATACTGAATGAAACTTCGAAATGTCCATGAGAGGCAGATTATCGCATGTATAAGCATTTTATTTCTTATGGTTGCAACATGGCACGCCTGGAGATTCAGTTGGTGAGTATCTGAAAAACACAAACGTCTGTATGAGGCTTTAGGTTTACGTAAAACCCAAAGACCCCTTTGAGGCACCGTACTACAACAAAACATTAATTAGTACTTTTTAACAAATATTAACAACAAGTAAATGAATTCGAATACTTACAGCTGTTTGCGCTTTTTCTCGCGTTTCCATTCCTGCTTGTTCGAGGTCTTCTTTCTTGATTGTTTTCCAGAACAAGGCGTCAGATTAGTCCCTACAGCGTCCTCCATGTCAAAAGAATAGTCATTACAGGAACTTTTGTAACGATAACAAATTGGAACTCTTCTTTTTAATTTAAAACTTTATAAACTGAACACAAAAGCAAAGATAGTCACGTTTGCAATCCACCCAGGTAGAACAGTAGACTGAGTGACAAGTGCCGCTGAAGTAAACAATTCGCTGCGCATCCTGGGAAGTCAACTGACTGAGTCGGGCACTCTCATTGGCTGCCTTCGATGTGGCGGACTTTGAAACCAAACATGGCCTAGCTCTACGAAATACTGTTTTCATTGAATTCAGAATGTTTAAAACTATAGGATAGGATGTATAACTCATTTTTTATGAAAAATTGATTTGGCAGGGTTTGATTCTAGGCGCCTCATATCTCTAATGTATTTTTATCGTTGCACGAAATTTCAATGTTGCTCCTACATATTCAATCCTAGAGAGTTCAGACTTTCAGGGAAGAAAGTGCATAAGTAATTCAAGAGTTCTATCCGTTACGATCTTTCATTTTCTATCTTGTTCATTGTTGAAATCGTTTCATTGTTGTTATGACTATAACAATGAAGCTCTTTCAACAATAAACACGAAAGAAAATGAAAAATCGGCACAGGTAGAACTCTTGAATTACTTATGCACGTTCTTCGCTGGAAGTCTGAACTCTCTAGGATTGAATTTGTAGGAGCAACATTGAAATTTCGTGCAACGATAAAAATACATTAGACATATACTCAGATAATGCTGCCATCTCTTGTCGGATATCTTGGCTTTATATTCCCCTTAAGGATAATTTGGATAAAGGGTAAAAGGAAATCTGATGTCCTGGCTTTTCTGATGTTAGATTTGTCGCGGTATGATCTATTGATTCAGATAAAGGTGGATTATGGTCAGTTCGGAGTCTATATTGATTTGTGTAACCAAGTCTTTGTCTTCTAAGCTACTAGTCGATTTTATAAAATGTCTGTTGATATGTGTTATTGAAAACTGAGTTCTGTTTTATGTGTTATGATACGGAGAATTGAGTCTGAATAAAACAACAGTTTTTGCAGTACACTTGGTAATTGTTTGTTATTGGTAGATAAAGTCGGCAGGAATATTACTAGATGTAGGCTATGGTTTTGGATGCAACGCAAAAGTTACTTTAGAGTAAGCTAGAGGTAACAGGCGTGTGGGCTTGTATTGAGCACAGAAATGCTTCAAATTCAGCAGGTTTACTTTGATATATTTGTTCAACAGAAAATATTGGTCCACAAACTCGTAATTTTACCGAGCGGCCGTTGGTAGAAGGTTGGCACCGCATTCAAAAGGCCCGTGGATGGAATGCCGCGACTAGTCATCCTGGCTGAGGTTTTCTAGAGTTTTCCTCAGTCCCACCAGGCGAAATCTGGGATTTTATCTTAGCTCAAAGCCCTGGCCGCTAACTTTCCCATTGTTGTCCCAAGCCTTAGGCCATAGATGCCTGTTAGGCTTAAATAAATTCAAATTTGTAAGTAATTATACTTTCTGTCACTCTTCTGTCAGAGCTCGCTTGAATCATGACTGGTCTCAATATCGTCAATTGTCTGGGTTTGTGGACATGAGTGCTTCTTAGACGAAAACAACAACACTAACAAGGGAACCCTTTTTGCTGTTCAGCGAGTTTTGACTTCGGACATGTTTTTCGACCTTATTTGAAGCATATAGATAGCGAAAATAACACGCATAGACTCGCACTCTGTCATATATTTGTGTCCCGAATAAGTCGAGTCGTGTAATGTGAGTGACTTTTAAGCATTAAAATCAACCTTGAAGGTGAAACTTTATATTAACTAAATGAGTTATCAGATTCATTCCCGTAGGTACTTTTACGTGTAGAACACAAATTTCACCATGAAAATGTTCGTAAATTGAATGTTTTTTATACAAATTCCAGTTTATGATCGAAAATGAACAAAATTCCATAGAAAGGAATGCCGTAAAGGAACAACAATACAACTGTGGGAAAGGGGAAGGGGGGACCAGGTGATTATCTATATATTAAAAAACTTTGCTAAAGCTTTGGCCAGTCCGTCCGGCCTTTACACTGAACCGATTTTGATCAATCTTTTTTTTAAAATATTCGGCTTAACACGTAGATGACCCATCAATAAACCGCATTCCTCTCTGTCAGGCTTGAACTGAGGGAGAAGTGTTTAAGTGTTCTCCCCTATGTATTCCTCTCACAAGTTTGTCCAGTCCGTCCGGCCGTTCTACTGGACCGATTTTGATAATTATTTTTAAAATATCCGGACTAACACGTAGATGAGCCATCAATAAATTGCATTCCTCTCCGTCAAGTCTCAATAAGAAGTGAGTCTCCTGAAGATGAAGTGTTAATCCAAAATGGCTACTTAGAAAGGCACTGAAAGTAGAGAAACGAAATTTGGTATGAAGGTGTACCATGACGAGTGAGTCACGATAATATAAGAAACCGTTAAAACGTCGCCCATCTTAATCCAAAATGGCCGCCAAAAAGCATTTTTCAAACCAACAAAACTAAAGAAACGAAATTTGGTATTAAGGTGTACCAGCACGAGTAGGTCACAATAATATAACGAAGAAAACGTTAAAAAAAATGTCGCCGTCTTAATCCAATAATGTCCGCCGAAAAAGTAATTTTCCAAACCACTGAAACTAGAGAAACGAAATTTGACATGAAGGTGTACCATCACGAGTAGACTACAATAAATGTATCAAAACTCCTCTATGGGGTCGCAGGCCTGGGGGGTATGGTGGCAGATCTTTATCATGGATGCGCAGTCCCTCGGAGAGTCTGGTTACGACAAAGGGGACGCAGCTCCCAAAACTCCCGAAGTTAGGGGCGCAGCTCGCCATGGGGAATCGAGTATTGGTGACACCCCAATGACTGTTGCCAACATATTTTATTCACCAGTGGGCGGGCAATATTTTTTTAAAATTTAAATGTGGATTGTTGTAAATAAAAATATGTATGTTCAATGTTTTAAATCGTTATAGTAGTATTTGGCAGGAGTATTAGTAGTAGTAGTAGTAGTAATTGCTGTTGTTGTAGTTGTAGTGGTGGTAGTAGTTGTTGTTGTTGTAGGAATAGGAGCATTAGTAGTAGCAGTAGTAGTACTAGTGGTGGTAGTGGTGGTGGAGGTTGTAACAGATACAGCATATTTGCTCCATAGGGGCGCATACACCCAGAGATTATGGTTACGATAAAGAGGTGCAGCCCCCAAAACTTACTTACGCGGGACGGGCGTAAGCCATAGTGCTGTTACCGCCCATAAAATTCATTTTATCTTATCCCAAAACTTACTAAGTTAAGCACGCAGCCCACCACGTGTAAGCGAGTATTGGTAACTGTCCCAATGAATGTTTCCAACATATTTTATTCACCCCGCACCAACGGGCGGATACTTTAGCTTTAGGATTGCAGTATGTTTTTCTTTGAAAGCTCATTAAATCTATTTTCATCTGTAAAAAAAATGGGATGGAGAAAAGTGAAATACTATAAATGTCCCTGTAAAAAGTAAAATGAAATCTTACACTGCTGTCTTCATTTTTGAATTTGAATTTTATTTACAGTCTTTAGTCATCTAAGGCTCAGGCCGGGATACGGGAGGGGAAAGGGTGTTGGAAGATGTCGGGCAGGGGCTATAATGACGGTGCCATCCCGTGCCTGCCGTGATTGAAAAAAATCCTGGAACGGTTCTGTGCTTAAATGATGGAAGGTGTTTCATGGAGTGTTGGGAAATTAAAAAAGTACTATAAAGATTTATTAAGATAACCAGACGGGCCGCAGACCCACTTGCTATGAATTTTCAGGATAATTTTCAAAACTCAATTTTCAAAAAACCCATATATGCTGGATTTTTGGAAACATATTCAAAACCACAAAATTTTCATTTAAAAGAACTCAAAAAAGGTCGGATTTTGCTTAACATTTTCAAAAACAACATTTTTGGAAAATCCAAAAATCGTCGGAAAATGTTTGAAAACATTAAAATATATTCAAAATAGTTTCGTAAAACCTTTGTCCAGTCGCAGAGCGGTTTTCACTGGACCGATTTGAGTGATTTTCCTTTCCTAAAATGTTCCTAATTACACCTATAGGTATGGAATGAATCAATCGTATTCTTCTCTTAATCTCCAGAAAACAGAATCTCATTTTCCTCCCTATGTATTTCTTATGAGAATCTTTTCTGCAGAAGCTTTGTCCAGTCGCCCAGCCGTTTATACTGAACCGATTTTCATGAATGTTTATTTTTTAATTTTCGTATTTACGCACAAATATGTTATCAAGCGGCCGTGGCTCTCGAGCCCGAGTCCTTGGCTTAGCATTCGGGAGGCCTTGGATAGAGTTTCACCGGCCGACTATTCTGACTGAGGTTTCTCTAGGGTTTTTTCTGTCACACCAGGCTAATTTCGGAATGGTACCTTCAAATTAGGCCCTGACCGACACCTTCCCGCTTCCCTTCCCCTCCCCAAATCGGCCTGAGCCTTAGATGCTTTAAGGTCATAAATAGAATTATAAAACATAGGTATGTTACGAACCATTCGCATCCCTCTCTTTCTAGATCTTTTTGCGGAGCGGCGCAGACAAAAGTCGAGTGCACTCTGTCAATCCTTTCTTGAACTATCGTATAAAGAGCACTCGGACCCGGCTCTCTTTCAATTGGTTCCGTGGTGCATTCGATAACGTTTTGGATTTCGGTGCCAAAGGTACTCGGTTCGATCCCTAATCTTGCAAAAATATTTTCTGGTCGTTTTCAAGGAACGTCAAGTTTTCTTTGCTTATCTATATTTAAAATGGTTTCAACATCTTTTCTCCAGTCGCTCAGACGTTAGTAAGTAAAAATGTGGGAGCTAACCCAGAAGAACTTTCATTGATTAATTTTTTTATATAAGGGATTGGTATCCGTCATCGTATTCTAGGAAGTCATTCTATTGGTTTGCCAGCCTGTATCTTCTCAGAAACTAATATCATCACTGACACTTACGGAAGGGCTATTACATCGTCTGAGCTATTTCCAGTTTCTCTGGATCAGTAGTTTAACACGCTAAATTCAAAAGTTTTGATCGGCCTCCTGGAAGATCAAAATCCTACTTCAGGGTAAATTCTTGTTACTGAAGATGAAACTGAAATTCTACAATACCCGCTGAACTTTTGGACAGTTTAGACACGAGCGGCTTATCATCATATATTCTAGAACTGAAAGAAGGAGGATCTATGGCGATATTTTCAAGGAACTTAACGAAGAACAAGTCTTACATAATGGCATCAGATTAATTCTTCACAAAATATGTTATAGCTTCTTAGATCTACAAATTACAACTGACGTTAATGTTGACTAAAGAGTACTTCTTCCTCGCTTTCATTTATCGCCATCTGACTCTACTTTTCCATTTTGTTCCAAAACAATTCAGTTTACAATAATTCAATTTGCATTCTATATGACAATAAATAAGACCCCAGAGCTAGCCCTCACCCTCAATATTGTTAGCATATATTTGCCTGAAACTCTGCTCAGCCATTATCTGTTGTATGTAACACTATCGTGTGCTAGATCTATGAGAGTGTAAAAATTGAACTAAAACCAATAGATCGAATCACCGCTAACTTAGTTTGGAAAATTTTTGTAAATTTAAATAGTATTTTATATTTTTTGCACTATAATAATTACTGATTAACGATATTATTTTCTCTTCTGTGTTTGTACTTTATTTCACAACGTTCTTCTTTTCTAATACTTCATTAACTCTCTTTTTATCTATCCAATTCCCTTATTTTAAAATGCTGCTGAGCAGCACGGGTACACTAGTAAATACATAAAAAAAATAATGGTTTCTAATATCTTTTGGGGGGCCTAGGGCGCTTTCAATCGCTAAACCACTGATCGAATACACGGTTTTTAAGAAAGAAGCGAAACGCTGGAGCGAGCATAGCAAAATAGCGAGTGCACCTCATGGAGATGCGTAGCAAAATCGTTCCGATGCCCAGCGGTTTTCTGCAATTTGGCGACCTCGGCAAGACCTGGGGGCTCCGTTACGTTCTTAAAGTAAGTTCTTTAAAAAAAAGAATATTACAATTATAAAGTTTGTAGAAATATGTTGTGATTATTAGTAAAATTAGAATGTGTTTGTTGAACTTTAAATACCTAAATAATAATAACGGACTTAATATTTGTTTACATTTATCTTTAAATAAAAGACGAAAATGTGAAATGATGGGGAACAAATTGATTGAATCGCTTTTTAATGAAAAATCAAAGAAAGCGAAATCTGTTTAGATAGAAGAAAAACAATTCATTATGCTTATTTTCATTGTTAGAACTTGTTAGTTCACTATAATTAGTATTATTGTTTAACTGTTTCATTTTAAAGTTCAATTTCGAATATTTATAAAAATAATCAAATCAGTTGCGTTTTCTCGTGCTTACCACAGTTATTTAAAATATTTAACTTTCAAAAAATTAATAGTAAGCGTGTATGTTAAATGAGATGTTTGAAACAAATATAAGATGTGACATGACAGACGAGAATTTATTTTGGTAAGTATTTTGAAAAATGTTTACTGTTCTAATTATTAATTATAATTTTAGTTTGTAATATAGTTATGATAATGTTTGTATGGTAAGGGGTATTGAAAATGTACGTAAACGAAGAGAGCGCAGGAGAAGCGAGAGTGTTGCAATTTTGTTCCGGAATTACACACCAAAGAGGAAAGGGGATGAAAAAATGTACGTAGGAAAGTAAAAATTCAAATTGAAAATAAACATGTCTTCAGTATTATTTAAAATGTCCGCATTAAATAACCGTGTAGTCGATCAGTGGTTTAGCGATTGAAAGCGCCCTAGGCCCCACAAAAGGTATTAGAAACTATTATTTTTATGTATTTATTTATATAATCCCCTGGCCCCCTATCGTTTCCCACAGTTATATTGTTGTTCCTTTACGGCATTCCTTTCTATGGAATTTTGTTCATTTTCGATCATAAACTGGAATTTGTATAAAAACATTCAACTTACGATCATTTTCAAAATTTGTGTTCTACACGTAAAAGTACCTACGGAAATGCATCTGATAACTCATTTAGTTAATATAAAGTTTCACCTTCAAGGTTGATTTTAATGCTTAAAAGTCACTCACATTACACGACTCGACTTATTCGGGACACAAATATATGACAGAGTGCGAGTCTATGCGTGTGATTTTCGCTATCTACATGCTTAAAATAAGGTCCAAAAATATGTCCGAAGTCAAAACTCGCTGAACAGCAAAAATAGTTCCCTTGTAAGTTTTAGTTAAATACAAAATCCGTGTATGTTTGGTCTCCCTTTGGAATTTACCTGGTGCATGGAGAATGGTAAATAATCGGAACAGTGACTAGAAGATGACAGAGAGCACAATTCTATGGATTGTTACAAGGTAAGAACTTCAATGTCTAAATTATTTTGGACATCATTTTCGATAACCCATGATTGCATTCTGTCAAAGCTTACGAAACATAGTTGTGTGCCTAAAACAGCAAGTAAACTAAAAGTAAAATAATAAAATGTTAGTGATGTTGCTCAAATTAAAGCGAAATTGAACTTCGGTAGTTCTATGCTGTACACTTACATGAAGATAAACAATACATTAAAACATATTTCCGTTACTATTGACGCATTAAAGCAAGCAATGATACCCATAGCTTTTACTATTCGCTATACCCGGTGTAAAATTTACGTATGAAACGTATACATTTCGTAAAAGCAAGACTTGCAAGACTCTTGCAAGCAAGACCAAGACCAAGACCAAGACTGGGCGAGCAAGACCAAGACCAGGGATACTGATGCAAGACCAAGACCAAGACTGGGTGTGTAAGACCAAGATCAAGACCGCTACGGTCTTGGTCTTGGTTTTGCTCATCAGTAATAATAGACTACCACGATAGTTAAGAGCAATTGTAAGAGTTGTGATTTTGAGAATATCGGAACGAAAGAGATCATATTTAATATTTGGATCAAGTTATTCATCGTTGTCCGATATTAGGAAATGTATTGACAAATGATCCTTTCCATGAAACAGCCGCAATTAGTAAGTCTGTTCTATGTTAGAACTTTTCTGTTTTATAGTTTGTACTCGAGATCTGTCGTAAGCTTAGTAGCTCTTTTCGGTTCCGTTGTTATTAGAACTATTTTGCAGAATAATAAGGTATTAATAGAAGTGGTAAATTCCATAATGTTGTTCTCTAGAACTGGATTTCAATGCGGACACCTGCCTGAAAGTACTATCACAGTATATAGACATAGACCTCATAATAGAGGTCTATTGTGAGGTCTATGATCTAGATTCGTCAGAAAGTAATTGCTGTTAGAAGTAAAATTGGCTATTTAGAAATTGCTATCATCGAACAGATTCCGATGCCCAGACCTCAGACATTACAAATAATCTAATCTGGCGTATTTGAACATCTGGCGATGATTGTGTCATATCGGGATATCCTAGGCAGCTCCGAAACCAGTCACGTCCAAAACTTGACCTCACTGATCCGATTCACTCGGTCTAGGAAGTATAATTAACTGGAAATTTCAGCGTCGTATTTTTCGTGCTCTGAGGGTAAGATCTCTGGTCCTGGTCACCCATGATAAAACACAGCTCAAACGAAAGGAAATAATTAAAAACTCCGCTTTGTCCTCGGGTTACCGGGTCCAGAAATTGACTCATTTCAGCTCTCTTCCTAGTTATATCTATGTAATTCAAATTAATCGACTTGAATTGTCGCGGTTACAGATAAGCGATGTATAGAGACGAAATATTTTGTGCGTCGACCAATCATTCTTTCATAATTATATCGCCTGCTCCTTTCACATCATTTGTAATTAATTTAACACCGGGCGGGGGATCTACGAAATAGATCGTCACTTAAAGTTGGCTTGGCCCAAGATGGGCTGACGAGAACGAAATGTAGTCTATGTTACTTTGGAGGAGAATTTATTCCTGATGGTGAATACGTTTATTTTGCTTGTACCTGTTGAGAGCCTACACATCCTTCTAATGTGTATGTGCATATGATGTCCTTACGATGTGTTTACGAGAGAGAGAGAGGGAGAGAGAGAGAGAGAGAGAATGGTTCTGAAACTGTACCATGGCTTTAATTCGGCTCTTATCGCAAATATATTTTTGAAACAAAAATGTACACGCCAAGGTACACATGCAGAATCATATTGTGTTCTTCCTGAAACAGTGGTGTCCAGGGAAAACCTTTAGTGGGGGAGCGGGGGACTTCAACATTTTAAATGGCAGTGGATGATGATTTCGCTCTCTTCGGAATGAGCGTTAAATTTTGAACAACTTTTAAATGAAACGCATTTCAATAGCTATACCCTTTGGCAACTACGGTACTAGGGGTAAAATGTATATCAATATTATGATGAAGAGGGTTTTCGAAACTTCGGGATGCTATAATGCAAAGCGAATAGTAAACAAAAGTTCAAAACTAAAGTGAATTTTGAAACTGGATATGTAAAATCCCACTGTGAACTTTTCGAAGAGAGCGGTGTCAAACGAATATATCTACGGGGAAAACAGGGTGTTCAAAATTTCAGATATAAAGTGGGGCTGATTTTGCTTTCTTTGAAGAAACAAGAAATTTCGTACAAGTTTTAGAGGAAATACTTTTGATATCACGTTTAGGTACAAGACCTAATTGGAAGGCCAACAGTTAACGCAGCGAAGGCAGGTCGTGACCCGAAAATCTCTGGGTAATGTGACTCGATAGTGATTTGCCATTGTCTTGCATCGATGAAGATGAGCTAGGTGTTAAGGGTGGGACCAACAGTTTAACGTGGGTTCCGAACCACTTATGTGCCCACCTGGATTCAAACCTGGGCCCCCTTGATAAGAAGGAAGCGAAGGTCGACACTCGTAAAAAACGTAAATATTATTTGCAGTATTTTCTGTTATGTGCAGGATAGGGTATGCTATTATATGAATAACTCAGGAATTAAGACTTTAATCAATAAACGATAACAAGCGTATAAAACTGAGTTAGAACTGAACATTTGGTCCACTTTGGATTAGGCTGGAAATGGACAAACGAGTTTAAATATTTGCTCTGGTCTCTATCTTTCAACACTAAGCAGCCACTCCCGTATCGTTACGTAGAGCTCGATGGTTTATACACTAGTATCCAGTGCCGGATCTAGAAAATTTTCTATGGGGGCAAAGTTAAATTTTGCCGCCCTTTTGCCGCCATTTCCATCGTTTTTAGTTAAACAACGCGACCGACTGGCGTGACGACCACTACATTGTCTCGCATAACGTAGTGTACTTTTGTTATCTTCTCTGGAGCCTGTCATGGCACCGCTATTACTAACTCCAGTAAGGCAGTAGACCTACCTATCTGACTTGAATCCGTTTTGGAATTTTAGAGATGAAGGTAGTTTGTATGGAATAGGCATAATATAAAAATGTATTAGCGCGCAGGTATTAAATTTTGAACACGTTTTGATCAATTTCAATTTAGTATTCGATTTTACTTCCTTTTTAGGAGCTTTTATTTTTTTATTTTTAGCTGTTTGCCGCCCTCTAAACGTGCGGCTCAGGGCTCTTGCCCCTTTTGCCACCCCCCCCCCCTAGATGCGGCACTGCTAGTATCCTTTAGTATTTCGTTCAAGACATATACGAATACTTTTTCTCAACGTCGAATCATTTCCACAAGGAAATGTCCTTTTCCTACCGGTTATTTCAGAACAATATTGTCCTTGTGTCTAAACGTATAATCTACGTCAAAGGCTCAGCTGATGATAAAAATTAAAGCATTGATTCTTATGCAGATGGTGTCATTAGGTTTAATTGAAACGGAAGACAGTTTTCTTAACTCACTCCCTGACAGGAAATTGGACATTCGATCGCTTCAGGTGGTGGCTGGTTTTCAGATACAGCTACCTTAAGCCTGTGCTCCCTTTTTCCTTTTCCTTTCATTTGCTCAACGTTTACAAGTTCAATTTGCAAGTTGCATTGTCAATTTATTTTATGTCAAATTACAGGACTAGCTAACTGTCTCATTTACAAGTTGACTCAACATTATTGTGAACCCACACTATTCAAATTTCTGTGTGTGCACATGCTCGTGAGGTCTGTCTCAGAGCAGCGAAATCTTCGATCGTTCCTTTGCTTCGATCGAACTTTGAAGACTCGAAGGTCTCGGGTTCGAGACCCGGGAGGGGCATGGGTGTTTGTAGATTTTAATTAGGTAGTAAAGGGTCGAATCGTGACGGGCCGCAGTCCAAAGTTACTAGACTGGCTCATATAAAATAAAATTTCTTTAACCGAGCTTTGAAAAAGAAACGAGTAAAAGAGAATGTAATATGCGTTATTACTTTTGCACAAATTAGTATGTTTGTTGGCACACGTTTAAATAAATAAAAGACTTAAATGCCACAAATGAATTATATGCTGTTTCAATAGATTTGCTATTTTTATTGTTATCACGCTTTATAGAGTTCCCACATGCTAGGAGCTGTCATTGGGTTCATTATGTGCAACGAAAAGTTCCCATCCCCTTATTTCCTAATCTAGTTGTTTGTTTGAAAAATCCCGAAATACTTCAACTGTAGTTTTGAGGGAGACAAATTATTGTTAGAAATTGAATTACCAGCCCCGTTTCCTGCAGTCTAGTGGCAAAACCTTCAATTTTCTTAAATGGTAACAAGGGTCATTTGAAAGCTCCTTTAATTCTATTTGTAAACATGTAGCTATTTGAAATTTAACCGAGTACTTTGGAAGAAATCTCGTTTCTGAATTTGAATTTTTATTTATGGCCTCTAGGCATCTAAGACTTAAGCTCCTTTTATGCAAACACGATTCTCAAGCGACTTTCGAACCACACGAACGCTGCTTTCTATAAAACAGTATAAGCAAATTAGTACATTGATGCAAATCACGCCTAAGTTTCTGCGGTCGCGTTCTCAAACTCAGCCGTCGTTGATCTACATAACGCGCGAGGATAATATTTGTAAAACAATCCCCAGTCGAAAGAAAAACGAAGAAAAATGATCATGCAGCATTACCACGCGTTCACGATAGTTGCTGGGCACCCTTGCAATAAATGTTAGTTGCAAAAGGAAGTGGCAACCCTGACATTTTCATTTTTCTTCTTAGTTTTCGTACTTCTTTTCTTTTTTTAACCCAGCTTCACCTTGTACTATGCGCAAAGGTCGGAAATTATTGCCAGTGTCATTGCTCAGAGGTTTCTGTTCGAAATAATAACATTAGAACAGAGAGGTAGACATACTAAAAATAAAAGGCAATTAGGATCGTCAGAAGAATATAAAATCCGAAATGTGAAGAAGAATCAATGGATTGCAGTGAGTGGTACGTTCAACCCAGAATTCAAAAGATTAGATGCCAGGGACAAATTAAACATAAACTTTTAATATCTGATAATTGTGTTTAAATTATTTTTAGCGGATGGACTGTATTTCCATAACTTCGCAAGCACTACATATAGAGTACTACTTTTTAAGCCTGTCGCCGCCAGGCATGTTCATAACTTCGATGGATATCGTTATTTTCAATTTGAATTTATTTATGGCCTTTTGGCATCTTTGGCTCAAGCCGGGTGGGGTAGGTAGGATGTAGAGGATGAGGGAGGAATCGACCAGGTACCATCCCGGCATCCACCTGCTAGAAGAGAGGAAAACTTGGAAAATCGCAGTCAGAATGGTCGGTCGTGGGATTCGAACCCACGTATACTAGCCATTGCCAGTGTGTGAATTAACGGGGGGATGCCCGGGATTCCCCCTTCCCTGTTAAATAAGTTTCCCACCCTGACAAATTTGTTTATCGTCCCTGCCACGGAAAAATTTCTTCTCCCGTTAGAAGATGTTTCGATCAAGATTAGATAGGAAATCAGAACATTTTTATTTGACAGAAGTTGAAACTATTTTTATGCAAGTGACAAAGGTAGATGGACTTTTGCTAGCAGCTAAGAAGCCTATTTGGAAGCAATTTCTTTTGTGATGTTTATGAAGTAGCTTAATGTGAAAGATTTAGTATGATTGGTTTGATTTAGTAACCTCCTATAGGAAAATGGGACTATCTCTCTCTCCGCTGGTTTAGTGGTTACCGTCGATGACTGCTGATCGTGGGGTCCCGGGTTCGATTCTATTCTCGGCTCTGCCAAGAGATTTTTTTTTTCAAGGCGAGAGGGTCTTGAATTGTGCCTAGTTTACTGCCTACCCAAGATCGTGATACAATTGGGGAGCTGCTGTGAATAAAAGACATTGCCGATCGCAGTTGAGAGCTTCGGCTTTCTTCTCCAAACACGTCTGGTCCACATGCGAACATCGTACACCAACTCTTCCCTTCGGGAGAGGCCTCAT
>JAGDQP010037792.1:0-11985 GCA_022664845.1 Lepisma saccharinum
CATTTTCTACTTTTTAAGAAAACAGCAGAATCACTTAGTGTTAGTTTTGAGAACTCGCTCAACATTTGCAGATAAACTGATAAATGTACAATTTCCAGTTATAAATTAGAATTTAGAGCAGTTAAAACATCTATTGAGCTATGTTTTAGGTATTTACGCTATTTATTTTCTTTTATAATGCTTCTATGGTGAACACACCCTAATGTTCGGATTTTTTTAAAAAAATGAATAGGCTCTATTAGAGTAAACATGGGATATTTTAAATCTAGGAACAATTCACTTTGTTGAAAGTAGTACATATATATCCGTATGTAGGAAAACATCACTTTGGTACCAACTACTCAAGAGAGGGGAACAGAACCAAACCCAAATGTGCAATAAAAGAAGGTGTTTCAAGAACGTCGATTGATTGCCTCTGTGGCACCTGACAGAGGCTGCCCTTGCCACGATCTGGAAAGGAACATGTAAGGTAACAGTTTCGAGGCGACCATTAATTAAAGAAATAGATCGTTTGAACTGACAGAAAACAATAGCAACTGGTGGATTTCGTGGAAGTCTATTTTCTTACGTTCTCTCTCTTTTGTAAAAGAACAAAAATACAGCAAGACAATGAGTGTAGGCACCAACGTCATTTATCAAGACCAGCTATATAGAAGTAATTCTTAGTACGGTAGCAGGTCTTCTGAAAAACAAAATTAACCTCCAGAATCGACTTCTCTCAGTCCATTCACCTTGCAAATTAATTTAGTAGAAAATGTAAAAAATAAGATAAGGATACAAAGTAACATTTTCGCAGTAGTTTGCTCAGAACTTTGAAATCAGAAGAGGATTAGGACAAACTACTGGTCTGCATCTAATTTGACACTATCTGTAGCTCTTTCCATAAAAAATATATACAGGGTGATTCAGAACTGAGTACGTTACATTCGGGAGGTTATTCCTGGCATTGATACAAGAAGAAAAGGGTGAGATTTTGCTTCGTTTTGGATTTACAGCGTTTGTAGATCTTGCAGATCAAAGTCGACACCTACAATATGGGAAGAAAATTAATAATTCTCAATAAGTCGAAAACGATGCATTGAAGAAAATTTTGATGAATAGGTCGAGTTGTCAGTATTGCCAACCTGGTATAACGCTTAATGCTTTCAAATGGCACTACGTCGTGTTATTGGTTTCGCATCCCCTAGTGATGATAAACAAGATACAGAAAGTAATACGTATTTTCCTAGGATATTTCATCTCGTGCCTTATCCACAGTTTGCAATAATGCGATATGAACTTTAATATGTTATTTATCATCACTACTGGATGCCAAATATCGAATAACACGACGAAGTGCAGTTTGAAAATTTTAAACGTTTTACCAGGTTGGCAATATTAACAACACAGTGGCATCGTGTTTTCATTCTTGATGTTCACCAAGTTGTTAAGCCTTGTTACAAATTCCCGCAAACGAATTTCCTCATTCACTGTCCCTTCTGATTTATTGGTAATTAGTCTGTTTTCGCGTTGAATTGTAGGCGTCGACTTTGGGCTCCGAGTTGGAAACGTTGTTATCCCGAAAACGAAGAGGAATTCCTTTTATATATATATATAGTTTCTATGTCCGGAATCACCTCCCGAAAGTAACGTACGTACTTTTGAATCTCACCATGTATATTTAAAAGCGAATCCAAATAGAAAGGGAAGCTTCCATCTCATTTTCAAAAGACTTGCGATAGCGAATGAAGAAAAAAAAAATGCGAGGTAGGCTTTACATGACATGTATTAAAATTTGCCTCACGTTTGCAGCAAAGTTCCTACTTACTACATGGCAAATGTACAACAAACTTTTCATGTAATATTGGCGGCAAGTTTGCGAAATACATGCATTTATGCTTCGACAAATCCTTGTTATTTTTTGTAATTGATTTCGAAAGTTTAGCCAGCCCATAGAGAAACAGATGTTTGGTTTCCAAATAATTTGTTAGAATACAACCTAAACAAAACTTCGTTTTCTTCTCAATTTAAACTATTACATTATCAGCACTGAGAAAAAATCATTGGCGTAATTAGGAAAAGGGGGGGTCCTTTAAGTGAGAAAGCTGGGAATACGAGATGTGGGGTCTTTACTTTACTCATCAGTAATTTAATATTTCATGCTTCTTTTACCATTTACTAGGACAGCCAAAAGTGATTTATCCTTTTTAAATGGATATTTATCTTATGTTTTAACAGCTATCCTTCGCCGAGAGTTTCTTCCTTTGCGTGCGTAACTTTGTAATGTTTTCGCACCTATTTATGAGAAAATCTTCTTGAATTAACCGTAGAAGCATGATACATATGTTCTTGACACATTTCCTATAAGATTAATGATGGATTGAGATGGACCGCTTTCAAGCTGTGCCCAGATCTAAATTTTATATCCCTTTTAATCCAGTTCTTTCATCTGAATTTCACTTAAGAGGGAGTGGTACTTGGCTACCCAGCCTGCAAGATAAGTGTTCAATTCAACATAAATTTAACATATTTCTAGGAATATCGGGGCTTCATCATGTCCTTTCGAAAAAAAAATACTCAATAACCCCTTAAATATAACACATGGCATCGTAAAGGTAAATAAGTGAAGGGTCGATGAAGTATTTTTTCTTAGAAATAAAGTTTGTTTTAATAACCGACGTAACAAATTTCTTACAGAAATCTCGATTATAATAATCCTTATTTCTAAAGAGAAAGTAGCTTACAAGGTCTTCACTTAAGTAATAAGTACCTTCACAGTGCCACGAAATAAGTTGAAGGGGTTATTGAGTCAATTTTTCGAAGGAACCACACAAAACCATGATATTTCTAGAAATGTGTGAAAATCCATGCTAAATTGGATGGGTATTTTGCAGGCTACTTCAGCCAATTACCGCTCTTTCTTAAGCTAACCGCCACAGTTGCTGAATATAATGCCGATTTATCACTTTGGGTAGAATGAATAAGAAGAAGCAAAAGCTTTGGCCTAAAAGTTTGAAGTAAATGCTTTGAAGCGAATTAAAAAACGTAGGCAAGGGCTCGCACTCAATTGAACGTGAAGCATTTCTTTCGTTCGGAAGTCTCCACTCGGACAGCAATATGAATAAACCGAAGGCTTCCGAAAAGAAGCAGATGCTTGAGAAATGTTAAGCATGGTCTTTAGTAGCCTCAAGGAAATGAAAGACGGCTTAAATGGTCAAGTGAAGGTGGATTTATACCCCCCAAAATAAGCATAAATATATTAATAACAAAGCACTTTTAAACATTTTTCAACGGTATTTAGAAAAATGTTAACAACAATATTATTAATAGCATGTTGTTGAACAAATATGTTATAACAAAATTTAAAGTAAAAAAGAAACAGATATAAAACATCCTTGTGAAAATACAAATTCCTTGTGTATATAAGACAAAATAGAACCGAATCTATACAAAAGTTTTAGTTCGAATATTTCTGGCCGGAATACCTAGATTATTTCTATTTTCTAGCCTATTCCTCACAATATTTATCATAACAACAAGGAATTTATTCGTAAATAGGTTAGCTTATATAGCAATCGTTGTTCTCTCTTTACAACAACGACTAAGAATTTGCAATTTATTTATGCCATTCACCCATGCATGACTAAGGCAGAGGAAAGGGTTAGTCGCAAATTTGACTAAAGTATTTGAAGATTATCTTTAAAGTTTTGCTAGAAGCTAACAACACACGTAATAACAATCTTACCTCCGATAAAAACTCACCTTTACGGCGCGTAAAACAATATAAAGAGATTCTAAGAGCTAAAGAAAGAGATTATAGGCATTTATATGGGTTGTCTGAAGAAAATGTGGAAAGAATTATAATTATTTTTTGAGCAAATAAAGGAACGCGAAGCGGAGCTCTTAACGTCTAAACAAAGAATGCAAATTTTTCTTCGTTATTTGGCAGATCGAGACTATCACAGACCCAACAGTGTGGAGTTGATCAGGGCGCGATAAGTAAAACAGTAAAGTATGTTTCGGAGCAAATTAGTAGGGTGAACTGCTGGGTAAAATTTCAATTTTTTGCCCAAGAAATGGCACAAGCAAAAGTTTAATGACGCATGTTGCATAGTTTTGCTTGTTGCATTGGTATATGGATTATACACATGCAGAGGTGCAGGAACTTGTACTCTGTGATGACGAGTATATCAATCGAAAAGGATTTACAAGTGTTGATGCTAGTTGGCCTGGTTCTGTCCAGGATAACTGAATATGGAAGAATAGCGCCATTCGGTACAAAATACGTTATTTTCGTAATTGTGTACTTATAGCCGATAAAGGATACAGAGCTTCAGCTCATGATCCTTGAGGAAACATAAAATAACCACAAGATATACAATCGAGTTCTGAAAAGGAAACGACGACCAGAAATGAAGCATTTGAAGAGTATAATAAAAAAGGAGGTATGTGCATGAAAGGTAATTTCTCGTAAAACGCAAAAGAGAGAGAGAGAGAGAGAGAGAGAGAGAGAGAGAGAAAGAAAGAAAAATGAACTTTTTGGACAAGAAAAAGGGTATAGATGTTCTATTATTTGTGTCATTAAATGTAACAATGTAACAATTAATGTAGACGCTATAAATAGGCATTAAGGCCTGTTGTGTCGATGAAATAAATAAATACTATCCCATTAACTCCCATGTATTTCATATTCTTAAAACCGCTACAACTTTGTTATTATTTGCGCTCTTAGATTGAAACTTTCTGAGGTGTCAGCGATCATTGTGTAGTACCTGTTTGATATGTCAACATAGATGAGTTTGAATGTGGGAGATTTGCCAACCTGGAAGGGAAGGGGGATACAGTAGCTGCGTGAGAAACTAAAAGCATGCTAAAGAGTTACAAACACAGGCGTTAAATCACAGAATGCAGACGTTAAAACTTATAAATCACAAAACATGTCACGTATTTGTTTAGTTTGTCACGCATTTTGCGTGAGAGTTGACATGTCTGCTGGGAGTGTTACAAGTGTAAAGTCATTTTTTAAACGCACATACTTCCTTCTTTCCCTTTACTCTTCATTTGCATCTGCTACTCGAAGCAAAAGAATGAAGTTAAAGGTAGAAGTTATTCATACCACTTGAAGCACATGCTCTATCATTTGCTTCTGAGCAAGTGTTTTCTTTCATATTCAATCTTCGAAGCATTTACTTCTGTTTGATTCATCCTACCCTTTGTGTTGACTACATCGGGACTGCAATTTGTAATTTTGAAAAATGATCTTATCCTTAAACTTGTTCATCCCATTCCCTCACCGAAGCATAAAGCGAAAGATCAAAGTATTGATACTACTTGCTTATTTGCTGCAACACTCGTGCAATTTTGTTTTGACATCCCTTCTAAAGTGGTCTTCTCTCTTTCTTCTCCGATTACACAATTGTCAGAGGCGTACTTCAATTAAGTCCTCCACCATCCTTAGTCACATAAATAATTAAAAACAGTTTAGGACGATCTCCAGATCTCGGAGCTGCGTATTATAATTATTTTTATTTATATTTTTAAAATCTCGGCAATCAGCTTACTAGAGGGAGGGTGTACAAGTCCGCTGGGGGATCCTGGCCCCCGTGGCTCTCCTCTAGTTACGCCAATGACCAGTGTTTTGAAAGCTGCCACGGTACCTGTAACCATAAAGTAAATACGTACGCTATAACGCAACGGCTCTATACATCTCCAAACTGAACTGTTACGTTGTATATAAAAAGCCAAGGTATAAATGTTAATAGTTATATGAATGTTACAAAATGGAATATTATTGCTTGTCAATTACAGAATTTAGAACTTCAGTAAATCATTCTGGATTATTTTTTTGTTATAATTTTGCTTATTTCTGAATATTTAATTTAATTCCAGGAAACGAATGAGTAATAGAAATAAACGAGTTTGGAACAAATCTGGTTTGTTTAAATGGAACAAATAAGAATCTAAGAAAACAAAGCCGATCCTGATTTTTAAAACGCATTTGTTACTCTGGTTACTGACGTAGCATACGAAGAAACGATGTAATGCGATATTGGCTATTGTTCTTAAACGTACAGAGGGCTTTGTTGTACAATAATAATATACTTGCATGTAGATGTGAAGTTGGAAGTTTTAAGTTCTCAGTTTTCCTATATGAGCAGAACTCAGCTTAACTTAAGCTAGCAATCGTTGTGGTCTGGTAGGAAAAGTGTCGAGCTGCTAACTTGCTTTCAAAATCAAATTCTTTTAAACAAACTTTTATCTAAAAGAAATAAAACTTTGTTTGGGTCCTATTTCATA
Source organism: Lepisma saccharinum (assembly GCA_022664845.1). Lineage (NCBI taxonomy): Eukaryota > Metazoa > Arthropoda > Insecta > Zygentoma > Lepismatidae > Lepisma > Lepisma saccharinum. Next base: position 6,277 of record JAGDQP010037792.1, read on the forward strand.
ATTGTTTTGTCATCCACAAACATTTTTCTCGGTACACAAGCTGTTAGAAGAAGATAATATTTTCCAGTTTTGAAGGGGTTACGGACAAGTCTCCCAATGTGAAGTGTGATGTCTTGCCGATTGGACTGGGAAGCCATTTAACAAATTTGTACTACATGAATTGTACAAAATTAAACTGATATAATTCCATATTTATACGTAATGTAGTCCTCTAACTTCACTGAGGAGTCGAAATCAAACAAACCAACGAAAGTGACGATGATGTATAGGACCACACATTATTTTATGGTAACTAGAACGTTGACAGAACGGTGTTTTAAAAAGATTAAGCAGTTAAAAAAGATCGATATGAACATTTTGTCAATGGTATTTTAAATGCTGTATACAGAGACTAATACTTGATTGTGCTCGACAAAAACAAAAGTTCAAATAGGGCCCACACAAAGTTTTATTTGTTTCAGTTAAAAGTATATTTAAACAAATTTGATTGGCACAAGTGAAGAAAAAAGACTACAATGGTACCAAGTAAGACTCGAACACGGGACAGCCAGTTGGCATACCTATCAGAACAGAACGATTGTTAGGTGAAATTTATCAGAGTTCTGCCCATATAGGAAAACTGTTAGAACTTAACATTTCCAACATCGTAACTGCATAGAAATGCAACATAACCGTAAAATAAGGCCTACTGTACGTTTACTAACAATTAACTAACATTAAAATGTTTCCTTTTTCCTCAGTCACACAAGGCGCCTTCACGATAGGTCCTGGCCGACATCTTCCTCAATCCTTCCCCTCCCCTATCTCGGCCTGAGCCGTCGATGCTTAAAGGCCATATATAAGAAATCAAACGAAAATCAAAACGAATACTTCTTCAATAAACAGGGTAACAATGCGTTCTAAAGCTGAGAATCGGCTTTGTTTTCTAAGATTCTGGTTTGTTCTATTCAGGCACATATCCAAAAGTTGGTTTTGGGAGGGGTTCAAGGGCTTCGTGGGGGTGTGTGTCAATGTGTGTCTGGGCATGAAAAGTATATTAAATGTTTATAATTACGCTTGAAGTTATACTATTTTTTCATAAAACTCCGAGTTGGGGGGGGGGGGGGCACCGCCAAATACGTCCCTTGCTCCATTAAACAAACTAAATTTGTTTCAAAGTCATGTATTTCTATGTTCATTCCTTTACACATGAAATGTTAAGAAATAAGCAAGATTCTAACCACAACAAAATAATCAATCCGTAATTGAGAAGCAATAATATTCTTTTCCTAATATTAATGTAACTGTTAACGATTCCAGCTTGACTTCCTTTATACACGGAAATCATTCAGTAGGGAGTTATGTGGCACCGTAGCGATATTAGTAGCGTGTCAGATTAGAAAATACTAGGACCGCAGCTTTATTCCTATACTCAGAATTGTTATTTTCTTAGTGCTCACAATTTAATTCTTTATACGAAACTTTTGTCGAGAGAAAACATAGTTTTGTTTGAGCTCTATTGTAACAAATGTTTTTAGGACCACAATAAAATTTTTTTGTGTAGTAGTGAAAAAAAAAACCATCACAAGAAACTTTTCAGTGATGTCTAAAAAATATGTACTGAAAATTTTGTTCACTAAGAAAATTAAAAATACGCTTGGAACTACAATGAAAAAAAATTACTGAAATATGAGTAGATTCCCTGCAAATAATTTTACAATTACAGATTGAAAACTAATTTATTTATTTTACAAAAATAGCACAACGATCATAAATTTTCTTTGAAAATGAAGTGTCAATTTGATTTGATTATGTGACTCATTTTTAAAATATATATATATTTATCTTGTGCTTGTCAAGGAGTAACGACAATTCCTTTAATACTCAAAAAGCCCTTATTTAACGAGAAATATTTTTACCTTCGAAACTAAGCGATTTTAGCACATACTGTTATTTAACATATTGAAAGTTGCAAGCAATATAGATTACTTTCTGTGAACACACTACTACAGAGATTTATTTAAAGCAATACCTTCTCTCTTAACCGATTTAATCACACTTTAGTTGCAAAAAAGAATCATCAGCTACTATTAATTACACATGTTTTGGTGTCATTGCTACTAGATTATCTTATACAATGTTACAATAGGAACGCTCTTATGCAATCAACATTGGAACCAGGAACACACTTGCACTTAACTAAAGCCTCATCATCATCCTTTTCACCGACTAAAGTGTCATTGCTAGGACAAACTCTCTCGTTGCCTTTATTGGGAATTCTCTCGTTCGTTTGCTTTAAAACTGAGAATCTTTGCAGAACAACATTGGTAGACATAGAACGAGATTATGCTTACAATATATCGCCCTACCCACATATATGGTCAAATAATTTCTTGAGCTCCATAGTTTCAGTTAACAGATTTAAAGCATCGCGGACAGTATAATATAAAAATATACAAATTACCTTACATTATTAATGCTAATAGTATATTGTTTTTATAAAATGTTTTTGCTGCAAAATAGCTCACCCAATTATTTCATGTCCCACCTGAACTTCGCCCATGAAAAAATGCCTAGTGTTGATACCTTCTAAAATATTGATTAAATTACATGTTGATGAACTGTGTTGAACAACAAATGCAAACTGCGTGGCAATAGGTGAGATCTATAAAAGCCGATGTTTAAGAACAAGTCCTGTAATGCAGCTACCGTAGAATGTTGGAGAAAAGTAGATTCGTGTGAAAGTGCGGATTTTGCGGCAAGTGGCATCACAGGTTGTTCTGTGCACCCGCACTTTGACTCACGTTCAAATTCAACAGCAGGTCGTTAAATTAATCGCTAAATTGCGTCCTTAGAAGCTACTTTTCAATTAAACCGGAAATGATAAATCAAATCAACGATTATTGGAAGTTAGCGATCGTAAGTACAAGCAAATATTGAATTTAAATCATTGGCTCTTATCAGAACCACTTCGTTATCTTAATGGGTGATTAACGTAAACAAGAGGCAAATTTCATCCTCAGAATTTTTATTCGTTTTACGTAAGAATAATTCAAGATACTTTATCAGTCTGAAGATAGGGATGAATAATTTTATTCTAACTATTTTTCTCATTCATTTTGTTATAGTTGATAGAAACATTCCCACTGATAGAGTAAGCTTGAACGAGAGAATTAAGAAACTAATATCCTTTTCTTACTCTCTTCATATTTTCGTGTTAAAACGTGTAATGTTTTACCTAACTCCATAAATAGTAAGTTAAAAATTAGTGTATGAAATTTTATTTTGTCTATATTTGCTCAGCTTCCAAATGGACGAAAGAGAGACATAGGGCAAAGTAAGGTAATTTGACAGTATAAGTAATTTGCAGTAATATTTGATTAGTTTGCTGCAAAGGGCTCAAGTGTTGTAAGACTCCATACTTGGCAGAACTTACTGATATGTTCACTTTAAGATAAGCTTTTCGTTGAGAAATCCATCGACGAGATCAGTGCACTGTGAAACAAATAAAATGTTAAGTTTAGTTATACAAAATATTGCAAAATTACCTTACCTTATCCTACTTTCTTTAGATTTTGCATATTAATGTCTCAAACAAACAGAAAGATAAATTATATTTTATTAAAAGTTGAAATTCTGTCATAATTTGGCGTTATTTCTATAATGTTGAACTATTAATTTGGATTTATTTATATTTATTAGGTATCTATGGTTCAGGTCCAAGTTGTACACCGTATTTTAATATTTATTTCTCAATTTGAATGCTCTGTGAAATATTTGATTTCTACAGCGCCATAATTCTAAATTTTCAGAGCAGTCTGAAGGTCTTGCTTAGCTAAAAGAAGAAAGATGTACACTTAGAGGATGCAATATTAGCCTTCTCCTACCATGGAGAATGCAATAGTAAAACGAATTGAGAGAATGTGCCGATGATGACATTGGTTTATATTAGGTGGAAGATTTAGTTCTTTGAATAATAATATCCTGCTACAACGTAAGCATGTTGTAGATATCGCACGTGCAGAGAAAAAGCGCAAAGAGATAAATTATGTGAAATATATACAGGGTGTAACTGAAATGCACGGCAAAAATTTTATAGGTGATTGACATCAAAACAAGTAAAAAAATGTATCTATGAACATGGATGGAACTCCGCTTCGTTTTGCAGGTACAGCGTTTCCAATTGGAGCCCAAAATCGACGTCTAACAATGGAGAAAAATGAAAAATTCTCAATAAATCAGAAATGACGCATTAAATGAAAATTTCGTTTGCGATGATTGGCAGTTTTCTACAGTTTTCCCTTAGTTTTACGAGGTGCATGCCGGGTTGGTACCTGCTAATAAGAATGTGGATACTTCTTCCTCATTTTCTTGTGTGTCCCTTTCCTGTTCATAAGTCGTAAATTCTAATTGATAAACATTAAGCCAGAAAAAAGAATAAACAAAGTAAATATCAGAATCACTGTACCAGTAATGTTACGAGGAATTTCGAATTTGGACATTATCGTTTTGGAAATAAGGCAAATAATACATTAAAACATTTGAGAAAATGGAATATGCTGCCATCTTTTGTTGAAGATCGTTGCTTTGCATTAACCTTAAGGTTCTTCGAACAACAGACCTCACGATAAACCTGTCAAAGTTTCATTCGGATTCGCCAGTATGCATTTTTAGAACACCCCCTTTTTCATTTTCTGGCTACACTCTTGTCCGATTTACCCCCACCCCACTCCCTCGGAACCAATAGCCCGAAATCTCCGAAGTATATTTGCACATTTATAAAGCTCTCGTATCAGAAAAGAGTCCATTATATGCGTTTTTCATTGTAGTTTTCTTCATTTCGCCACATTTTTGGTCTTTTAAGGGAGGGTTTCACCCCTCCCTCTGGGCCGATTTTCTTCCCCAACGGACTTGACCTGTCGTTTAAACCAATAAACAACCTGTGAAAGTTTAATTCGAATCGGGTTCATGCATTCGGCAGTTATCGAGACTCGCGACACACACACACACAAACAACAAATGCTAAACGTGTCGAATAGGAGACCTTCGCTAATGCTCGGTCAATTATATAAGAAGTATTGAAGAGTTAATGTAAAAATAAAATTAGAGTTTACGAAATAGATTCATAAGTTCTAGAAAAAAATGAACAAACAAACCATTCTTAAAGTGATATCTATTGCAAGCTTTAACATTTTATCTCTTAGCCTTGTTTCTTTGGCTGCACTATATGTGGATTTTCTTCAATAACATCTTCAAACACTTGCTGTCGGGATAACACCTATGTGGCGTGCTCTTAAGTGTACCACAAACCAGTCGCTCTACCTCTGTTGTGCATCATTGTGTCGCAGTAATTGCACTTTGCATTTGTCGCGAGAAAAGTGTTCCCATATGTTTGACTTGCCCATTGTTCAACGGTAAATGAGAACGATGTAGGTTTTCACGAAACCGAGTTCACAATCACCTTGAGAAAAAACACATTTCGGGGAATACCCGAATTCTATTACGCCGTAAAAAATGTACGTACATATCGAACGTAGTTCGGGACTTTGCCTAAGTTCAATCCTTCTTTCATATTTCTTAAAACAGCACGTGTAGAAGAAGAAAACTGTAACATTAATTAATACCCAATGCGGCTATTGCGACTGGTTGTTAAATAAGCAAACACTGCTGACATTCAGCTTCAGCCTACATAGAACTAGAGTTAATTTTATATATATAACTAGAGACAGA
>JAGDQP010037794.1:0-18457 GCA_022664845.1 Lepisma saccharinum
TTTGCCTGTTTCGTTCGATTTGTTTTAATAACCTGCGTAGAAAGTTGAGGGATTAGCAAAATTTCAGTCCAAAGTTACGAGTAAGGTCTCATGGACTACGTAATTTTCGCAGGAAGTTGTATGATAAATGAATCAGTTAAAGTAATGCATTTATTTTAACTCTTTTGACGTACGTAAGTTGTGATGATGAATTCATATTTAACTGGGAATTGTAAGAAAGAAAAGATCGTATCACTTTCTCAGAATCCAATATTATTTTGTTTTCTTAAGTGTTATTAAGCATGTGATAAATTGGTTTCTTTTTCTACTTGTGTTTTAACGTTAAAGGAAATGTCTATTTTATTATAAGATACATAATTTATTTGCATGTAAGTATCCATCCAACACAATTTTGAGTTTTTGTCAACTTTGGTTCAGGCCAATCCTCCAGCTAAAGTTTACAGTGAAATACAAGAAATGAACTGCAAATTTAATAACAATGTTACAGGTATTTCAAGTAAGTTTTATTTTAGTTCTTTAAAAATGTTTAGATTGTTCTCTTGTATGAACTCAGTAATCAGTGTAAACACTTGTTTCTGTTACATGTGTTTGAAAGCGAATCCGATTATCTGAAGATGGACGAAAAGAAAGGAGAAATGTATTATTAAATTCCTTCATGGTGCTGAACAACTTTACAAACACTATGCTACCACATCTTGTAGCAGACACACTTTTACAATGTCGCGGTGTCTTGCAATTTTGGTTTTGAATGTCGTAAATGGCTTTTTCCGAAGTGTCGGTGGCGCTGTGCTCAGCCGTGAAATGAACCTGCCTGACTTGGAAACCAGACAATATATTAGATTTTGTTGCAGCGCGTTCAGATGTTTCTCAAGCTGAGAGATAGAGTGGAATTAATATGGGAAGAAGTATGCTAGGGGGGATGGTGGAGTTTGCTTGCAGAAGGAGTTTGTTTCGTATGAAGTCAAGGTTCACTCGTTGTTAAACATAAAGTAATATCTTAAAGCGCGTGATGTGGAAATCTAAGTCGAAACTGTATCCAACTATAGATAGAAAAAGCAATCCTAAGTACGACTCAAATTGCAGAAAGGAAGGAATCCTAGCCAAAGGTACTGAAATGTATCTTTGTGCAGGTGGGGAAACATATATATTTTTAATTGCTTCTCAGAACTCATATTCATAAGTGTGTCCATTGAAGGAAACCTGACAAACTAACTTTTTTGCGTATGTCTGTGCTAAAGTTTTGATTGAGTTTCTCAAAGCTACGCCGAGGTCCTTTTGTTCTGACTATGCAAGCAGAAAGAAGGAAGAAAACAATGTAAGAGTGAATGTGCAGCCGTTAGATGCGTATCTTATCATTCCCCATTAAATACACTATATTTATGGGAAGTTATGATTTCATCCTGTCAGATTGGTTGTTCGTAAACCAAACCCGCAATTATTACAGGAAAATACAATGTGAATTCTCAAATTGATGTATATTTTAAAGTCGTGTTAAAATAAAACTATAATTCGATAAACTGTTTCCTTTTGGTCGAGAAACTTAAGTGGTGTTCAGTCATATTATATGTCTGTGAATCAAGTGAAAGATACATTTTAAAGTAGGCATATTATAACGTCCTTTGAATTCCATTTTTATGTGCCAATTTCCAGTTAAAGAGTGTAAAACGGAGATATTCTGGAAAGACTTGATTTCAGTTTATTGCAAAAATGTGCAAATGTAATTGCATATTTTGGAAGTGTATGGAAGAGAATTCTAAATGCTGTCAGTTTTTATTCTTCCTTACCTTTAGCCATCTTAGAACTTTTACTCAATTACGTTGGGATTACGAGTGTCTGTTAAAGAATAATATATTTCCACCTCTTGTAAGAAACTGATATAAATGTAATGTTTTGTTATCTTCCCAATGGCGGGACTTCCTCCATCCAGCATTTAATTGTAAGATTGGGATTTTCATTCTTTCTGTTTAAGAACATGAGAAAGACAGCAGTTGTAAATGTGTTTTTAACAGGTTGAGTTTTGTGTCTAGTAAGAGTTGCCAGCTGACAGGATTTTAGCACCAAAATCTGTGTGAATTTTGGAAGCAGTTCCTTGTATTTACTCCCGTAATTTCTGAACTTGACTGGATATTGAAGTTGAGATCAGACAATTTTCTATGTCCTTTGGGAGACAAAATTGATTAATCCCCATTTGTCAACTCAGTATCGTCTATTCTGCTAACTATTTTTCCAAAGGAACCTTTAAACACCACAATTTCTCTTCAATGCATTGCCATCAGTTGGTCTCTGCAATTTATCACATCAATCTGTTGTCCGGTGAGCTTATATTCCATTGTTCCTCGTGACAATTTTGTAACAAACATAGCTTTTATGCCGAATTTTTGATCTCTTCATAAATTTTAATGTTGAGGATTACATTACGAAAATTAAGTTAAAAAAAACACAAATATTTTAAAAACCATTATCCTCATAAAAATATTGTACCTATAGGTTGAAAACTTACTTAGTTTCCTTTAGAATGAGCTATAATTTGTTTCTTTGTGATAAATATTTTCGTAGCTATGTTGATTTAACTGATATCGAGAAAACGATATTAACAAACAATAATCATGCTGCAAAATTACGTTTACCACAAAATTTAAGAAAAATAAAAATTTCAAAAATGTAAGTTCAGTTTAGAAAATAAAATAAACATTGGTTTAATGTATTTTCTCTATAGTAGAATCTGTAGAGAAAAAAAGAATTTAAAATGTGGGGATTCATGGTTAAATTTGACCTTGAATGCCTCACAAGAGTGAATCCAAATTTTCCGTGTGTAGTTTTATTTTTATTAAATTTTGTCTAACAAGAACTTTATTTGAAGTCTTGATCTTCGATGGGAGTGCACGACTCGGGAAGAATATATGACCTATGAAATGTAAAAACACATCGAATTGTATCATTTACGCGCATCTCATCACGATAGCCTGGTACAATCGAATTAATCGAGAAAGAAATGTTACTAGATCAGCATGAAACAGCAAGAAAACCCGATGGAATATAAAAGGCAACCGGTACTACAAGATATAATTTGTACGTAAGGTTACCTATTAAACCCAAGATCACGTAGAATTTGAAATGTTCCTTCGCTTAATATCCTATTACTTTAGCATTAAACTCCTTCCCGCTCAAAAAAGGGTAGAAAAATCATTCACTTATACGCATGTAATCTGCGTTACAGGTACATATGAAATTTTCTTTGATAGTTACCAAAAGAGATCTTATTCAAACGCTTATACAGAGCATCAACCATAACATAATTTCATTCCGGATCATCCACAGATCAGATTTATACACCAAAAGAACATAAAAAACACTTGTCCTTTTCCTCGTTAGTTCATTGAAAAATACAATATGAAAGGAACGCAAACCACAAAACAAATCAGTAGCTTCTCAAATTGAAAATAATAATGTACCAATTTGCGTATCTGCAGGGATTCCGCCAATATTTTCAGTTGGGTGGTGGTGTAAAGTCAAAATTGGGAGGGTGTAAGTGGAGTTTAGCACGGTTTCTAAAGATTTGTAACCGTAAACGTTTTAAAATTGGGGGGTACTCTCGATGATTTGAGGTTGATACCCCCACAAGTTGGGGTATGGCGGAATCACTGCGTTTCTGGCCACACTGTACATAACGCTGTTGTAATTACATAACCCCACTGAAGTTTCATTATACATTCTGCTTCCGTCCTCATTTCTCATTCCTTTTCTGTATCCGTTATATTTGAATATGTGACAAGGATGAAAATCCCAGACTTTCACTATTTGGTACCACCTGAAGGGGAAGGGAGGGGTTCTGATACTTCTTTACATGTAGATTAAGAATATATATACGATAGAGATGTCCTTTGACCGTTATTGGTGCATTAAGTGGATGTTATTTATTTTTGTGTATTTCCTTTTCAGGTGACGGTCAGTGACAATGGTTTACCTTCCTTGTCTTCCACAACTCGCGTCGTGGTGTCTGTTCTGGATGTTAATGATCACGCCCCAGAGTTCGATCAGATATTTTATAAAGTTAGAATTCCGGAATCTCCAAAGCAGGAAAGTGATGAGCCAGTATTTCAGGTGAGACTAGTTATTGAAATTTGTAAATATCAGAAACTAATAAAATAAGAATGTAAAACGTTTTCCAAGAGAAAAGTTTAATGTTGATATGATAACGGGTTCAATATGTTCTTGAATATAGATATAAAGACGTTACAATCGCATAGAACTTTCAAAAGTAAAGAAAAAAAAAGGAAAGCTGTATATTAGACAAATTCTTATGTGTTGCCGGTTATGTTTACATGCCAGTGTAAATTGTATGCATGATTAAGTTGCCATAAGAGCAACACTTTCCCTTACGGTTATTGCTAAATTCAGTTTGTGTACTTTGTTATTAATGAAATTAAAGTTGCATTCACAGTTCTTTCTCAACTCCAGATAGAAAAATTAATTGCAAGAAAGATGCAGAAAAAAGTGCGTTTTCCTCGAACTCAAATAATGGATCGTTTTGGGGTGATTTAAAACATATTATGACTGTTAGAAGTTTTTTCGAGGGGTGAAAGTAGATAAATGTAATACTTGTTCAGATTAAACACAAAGATTTTAAAAGAAAAAAATCTGAAAGGAAGAATACTGTAACAGAATTTTGACAATATCCCTGAGTTCTTTCGTGATATTCGTGAATCACTGTTGGTGTACAATAATTGTGCAGTCAGTTGCCACGGAAAGAAATGGCATTCCAAATGATGTTTGATTGTGCTCTAAATTGATCAATTCAGTGCTTTTTTTATAAAAAAATTAACTACTGTTACTAGAATATACAGATTACTCTTATTTAAAAAAAATAATAAACAGAACTTACCAAAACATTACATTGTTTAGTGTTAACTAATGTTAATTTGCAAAGCCACTTCCGATTAATACAGTCAAAATTTATCAGCTGTTTTGTTATCTTTATTTATTCATTTTTATTTCACTGTTACTTAGAAAAGGCAGAGAAGCATTACAATTAAGAACGCCACATCTTTTGACAATTTTTTTGTTTGCAATAAAGAATAGGAAATGCATACGCGATTCTTATTATTTTCGTAGGCCCAGCTGATATGTTGTCCTCTTTTGTAAATACTGTATGTCTATGCTTTTTCTCTCTCTTCTCTGTTTCTCTTCCTATTATACTTTCAGATTCAATAAGTTCTTCAAGATATGCTGATCCTAGTAGGATCTTCTTGTATTCTTGTGGTATTTTTATTAACTGTTGTCTGAATATTAGACTTTGTCTATATATTTTTTTAAAACTTTAAATTTAATATTTTATTGCCTAATATTATTCCGTGTAGGAATGCATATATTATTTGTAGAATAGGTTATTGATATTAGTACTGTCAACTAATCATCGGTAGCATAAAAGGGGAAAGGTGTGTATGTTTTTTATGCTTACTAATTTGCAATAGAAAAATCTAAGTTAAAAAAAAAATGAATAAAATAGAAGTATATGTACAGAATCACTGGACTATAAAGTTTGATTTTGATTTAATTGTATTCTGTATCTTTGTTACTGATAAATAATTCAATTCTTATATCTATCAGTCCGTGAGATAAAAAACAAGCATGAATAGAAGTCAAGTAATGTTAGCTTGAATGACAAGTACCGTCACATCACTACCTTACGTAGTGGTTGCTATTTATGTACACCATACAAGGTCCAGTTATTCTGTATCATTATTATTCTTGGTTTTTGTGAAATCGCACCAGTGTACCAGATGAATATTACGACATTGCAGTTTTATGAGTTCCGGTGTTAGTATCACGTACAACATTGTAATATCGGACGTAAGCGTAGTTGCTCATACAAATTAGTTTTATATTCTTAACACTTTACTCTTCTTAATGTCATTTTCGCGAAAATTCTTGTTTGAAATTGATAATCTTACCAATTACTTGCATTCGTGTGACATGTTTCTGCAATCTTATTATCAGTGTTTGTAGTTGGATAAGCTCCAAAGTCTATCCAACAACCATCACTGATCATCAGATTGCAGACGAATGTTAGACGAATGCAAATAATTGTTAATCACTCCCTTATTGAGTTTGTGAAATAGCTCCGTCTTGCACCCCCCCCCCCCCCCTCCTTCAATTCTGTAAAAACAAAAGTTTCACGACGCTTCAGCCCATATTGGGCCTCGGCTTTCATTCAGTTTGGTGTTACATGGACATCACGACAACTCTTATTGCCGCTTTTTCAGGCTTAGGTGACCGGAGTCCACCACTTCTTTTTTTAAGTAGATCCTAACTTGACCTTAACGATCCTTAGTCATCACCGAAATTCGAGTAGCTGCCACTGGGAATCGAACCCGATTCCCGTCTAAGGATTTTTATTTCAATATGTTACTTAAAGACGAGATAAGGATTCTTATATGGTAGCATGTACGATATTAATACTGTACATGTATATTGATATTAACTGAGAATGGGCACCAGTGAATATACTGATAAACGCGCAGACACCTTTGCATTTCACTTCACTTTGCATTCCAGTGCTAGTGCCTACCTTACAATCTTGTACTTTGCCAAAATGGAGTAAGTGTCACTGTACAAACTTCAGTTTACGTGATAAAACTTGAAGCCTTTAAAATGCAATATTCTTGCTTGTACTTAATAGTCAAAAGTGGTATCTGTTCAGTTGGTGCGTGTTCAGGTTTCGTTACGAATTATAGTGTGAAAGAAAAGCAGTTTTAGTATATTTATATGAATTATTCTACTGTGACAATGTCGTAATATTTCTCTGGGACCAATGTGTCATCACTGCAAGTGCTCAAGTATGATCACTGCATGCCAGTGTTCACCTGACCCCCAACCCCCTTTTTCTCCTCCCTGTCCTTTGTCCGTGCATGTTAAATTCATATAATTATCACAAGAGCGAAAGAATTTGAGGGCAGTGATATGTGTAACCTTAACTGTGAAAGCTGAATGTGATGATAAAAATCTAGATGAGTTCTTAGGAGAATGCACCATCAGAAATTATAATACCATCACATCATCATATATATTACATTATCTGCCTGCCTGATTATTCACGTGCACTGTAGGTGCAAGATTCCACATCACTTGAATGCTGTGTGTTACATTGGTTCAATTTTATTTATTTATTTATTTTTCTGAGATCGTGCTTCTACTTCAGGTGGGTGTAGTTGAATTGCAAATCAAACTAGTGGCGTATGTCTCGCTAGTTCATTGGATTGTTCAAGGGGCTTTACACTAACATGGTCACAGCCAATGTCCACATACTATACAAAAAAAGAAAAAAAAAATCATCTCCGTGAAATCAAAATAATCAATTTCATGCAGGCAGGTCTTATATTGTTAATCGAAGATGTGTATTGGAAGATAGGATAACATTCGAACTGAGATTGTGGGGCTACTCTCGGGATGGCAATCTAAGAAGCACGAAATTACCCAATAGCTAAGAAAACGTTGAGGAATCATTGTCTTGATGTAGATTATCAACGTCGTATCCTGTAAAATATTCTAATTTCAAACCTTTGTCAAGGTAATGAGTAGTACATGTAGGCGCGTCTAGATTTCTATGCCTTAACAAAGAGAACAAAATTCAAAATTCCTTCACAATTTCATTCACTATTTTATGTCAGTTAATTATAGCTGACATGGAATATTTTGATACTAATCTGGTGGTAATTGTCCTATATGTTCATTTTAATCAAATTGAAAACAAATAAAAGAGTATGTTTTATAAAAGAAAATCTCAGCAACTTTAGTTGAACACCAATGTAGAATTCTCTTTATGCCACAGAATGGCACAGGGGAACTCGAGCTGGGGTTTGATACCTTACTTGAAAACGGAACATGGGAGAGTTTTGATCCTGAGAGTCTAACTGGAGATCCATTATTCAGGGTAAGGAACTATTTTGCAGTTTGCATTTGTTTGGACCTTTCTATATTTCTTTCTTTTTTTTTTAACATATGCCTGTTTAGTTGGTGGAATAAATTAAAAATGCCTGGGGTTTGAAATTGTTTGTGCATGTCGATGGTTGTGGCTGTTGGGAATGGTAGTGAAGCAAGACAATTGCACTACTCGTGGTACCTAATATTTGAATGTTTTTAAATGTTCACCTTTAAATGCCTTGCCCTTACATATGGCCATTAAAAATAAGACTTTAAAAAACACCCCTGCTAAAAGAAAATGTTGTTTTGAATTAAGTAAACTGCATTCGAGAGGAATGGTGAAGTTGTGTCGTATTACCTGTTGTGTTGATATCATTGGAATGTCAGTACTATTATGGAAAGAACCATAAAAAATAGTTTCATACTGCTTGGTGAAGTTTTGTATTAAAATGAATTATCTACTAGTGTTATTCAAGTTTGATTGACATGTAATACTTGGATATATCGTGTATTTTTCTTAGGAAATGGACTTGTTTGCAGTGCTGCTAATTTTTTCAGTCATGTTTTGCTGTTTGTGTATTTTCTTTAATATGTAGTAATGAATTGATCATTTATACGTTTTATTCCATGATAATTATTGCTAGAAAATAATTAATATCGAATGTTTGTCCAGGTTTTGGCTTACGATCAGGATATTGGGCCAAATGGAGATATTGAATACAGCATTAAATCTGGACGAGGAAAAGGGAAATTTAAGATTCATCCCAAGACAGGCGTTGTTTACTCTCAGAGGGGCTTCCAAGCAGGGCAGGAGTATGATTTGGTGGTAAATACTTTTCATTTTTTTCTATTTTACTTGTGTTTTACATTATCAGTTCTCTTATTCGGTGCATACAGGTAAGTTATAATGTACCAGGGATATTATACAACATGTATTTAATCTTCTTTGAAGTGACATGCATATTATATGCAGAGAAGAGTCAATTCATCAACTACTGAATGCAGCAAAGCCTACGACAGTTTTTCGTTGACTGCATACGCAGAGACCTTGAAATAATATACAGTACTATGATAGTTTAATAAATTGTAAAGCTAACAGGGCTTTTTTTTTTTTAAAAAAAAAAATGGACATTTAGCACGTTTTTGAAAGAAGAGAGTTTGTGCGGTAGTCGGTGTTGTAATAAAATTGAACTTAATTTATACCTGAGGCTGATTCCGCGCGGCAAGACGAACTAATAAGCACGTTTTCTGTTTTACGGACTGTTAGACTGGGTGGAGGAAGCCTGCGTTGAGAGCAGCGTTATATTGCAAATCCAGGTCACGTAAAGGAAATCGAATTGAACCTCCTTCACATAAATTTTATGTGAAGTTTTATTTTACTGATCTAATTTGTAATAGAAATTGCCACAGATGCTGTTTAGTTATTATTATTATTATTATTGTTGATTGCGAGTCCATATGGACAAAGTATTGATCTACACATAATGGGGAAGTTGTATTCATGCACAGACTGGTGAAACCAATATTCATGCCTACACCTTTCGCAATATTTCCGTTAAATTCTTTAGCGCATCGCTCATTATATTAAATATTTTACCGATGCATGTGATTCTCAGCAATACGTTTGGAGCAGTGGTACACATAATATTTCCGTGTCATGTTCTGAAATGGAAATTACGTACATTTCAGTACCCAGTATCAAATAAACATAGCCAACGTAATTATACGAGGTGAAATGTGTAATTTGTTGATCAAAGATAATGTAAAACTACTTACTTTGTCGGATCCTCCTCTAATCGTGGATAGCGAGGATATTAAAGAATCCATTCTTGTAGATTCCTGTGGAGACCCAGACTCCGTAGCAATTCTTTCTCTCCAAATGCCTCTCTTTTCACACCAACACTTGAAATGAGGGGCATTTGGAGAGTCATCCGGGTTTCAATCTGCTTATCGCGGAATTGTGTTGAAATATTGCTTCAATATATCTGAAATTAAGAAAAAAGCTATAGTTTAGTACGAAGTTAAGAAATAAATAAATATGATACTACAAATCGTCAAATCAAGAAGCAGAAGGAGATTGATTTTTTATTTAAAAGCAATCATTACAGAAGTAAATAGTCGATTCAACTATTAAAGTAGATTGAAACTATTGAAAAACTTCCAAAGCAAAGGAAAACAATTGATTGTAGTTGTAAGTATTATTTCACCGATAACCATGTTGCATCATCATTACAATAGAATTCTGTTTACTCTCTCACTGTTTATGAAAGATAATGGTAGCTATATAAAAATGTATGATACTGATTTTCTGATGCGGACACATTCAGTTTCTAAAGTCCTTTTTGATGGGTGAAAACCATTTTGGTCTTGTGTAAAATTCTGTGTAAATGTACGATACATGGTGCTTCTAGGGGATTTAACCGCAAAATGTAAACAAAATTCGAGGAAACTTATACCGTACGTTTGATATTTGTTTTAACTTCATAACTATCGGGTATGCTAAATATTTAATATTAAAATTAGTCGATGCACATATGATTTGGCATAATTCTGACGTCCACCTCAGCAGTTATGTCGATTTATGAATTAGTCCTGATTAAAACAACAACATTAAAGTCATGTGAAGAATGCGAATATAGTGCTATAAAAGAAGATGAGCTTTTCTGCTCGATGCGGATCAGCGTTTACATTTCAGTAAATATAAGAAGAATAAGCTCTACGATTTGAATGTTTCACTTAAGAATTTTAGTGTTTGTTAATTGTAGCTTAACTAGCTTTGATGGATGGATTATACTGAACCTAAGACGGCAAACGATAGTGATTGTTTGAATAAGGTTTATTTTTTTAGTGTGATTATATGTAGAGTGTGAGAAGAATCTCTTTCGGGCGGAGCAAGTTTGCATATTTTGATTGCTTCTTCTCTCTTGATATTGCCTGAAAGTAGGAGTAGCAAAAATCATTTCTAACCCGCCCCCAAAATTAAAACCCACAATGAAAGTAGGGTGATGAGAAAGAAGATTTGTATCTGTTGTACAATCAGATAAACATGTCTAGAGACTTCCTAACCAGAAGCTCCTAACTTCATGATTGATATCAACGAAGGCGAAATTGAAAATAAACTACCGGTCCCGCTAGTACTATATGGTTGCAAAACTCGGAGTACGACCCTAACAGATGAACATAAATTGAAAATGTATGAAAATAAGGTTTTGAGAACGATACACGGGTCGAAAGGGGCGAGATGACTGGAGAATAGAAGAGACTGCATAACGAAGAACTGCACAGACTGTATGATTCATCCGGTGTTATAGGAGTAACGAAATCCATGACGGCTAAGATGGGTAGGCCATGTAGCACGAAAGAAGGAAAAACGAAGATTAGATTCCATCGTGGTTGGGAAACCAGAGGAGAAGAGGCCATTCGGAAGCTTTGGGAGGACCCATCTTTCATAAGTGGGGTGTCCATGATGATAGAATCCAGTAGCAAACGTTTATTACTGCGACAGTGAACTTGTAGTTCCGTAAGCCATAGAGTTCGACTTCTACATTAAAATTAAACTAGTTGGCACCAGAGCCTAGTTTTGTATAATGACCCTCATGCTTATTCTGGTTAAACTGCGTAGCCTTCTTTATTTTGTGTTTACATTTGTGTGTATGTTAACTGTTATTGAATTTGTGGCAATATTACAGTATTTTTAAGAAAGATAGCAATGTAAAAAACGTTTATGTCTTCAGATTCGCGCCATGGACAATGGACAGCCACAGAGAAGTTCTACTACACGAGTTTCATTGGAAGTAGTGTCCGTACCTAAATCATCGTTGCATCCTCCACAAGTTGGAAATGCATATCAACATGCAGAGATTACGGAAAGTGATGCAATAGGATTTCTAGTGTCTTTGGTGCAAGCAGAGGACGAAGACGGCGATGGATTGTGGTATGACATTGTCGGTAAGTGTTCTTGTCATTGTCTTTCATGAACATGACAAAATACTTTTAGTGTATCTCATTTCCCTTCTTGCTTATTAAGAGTATTATGAGAGACGAAAATTATATTATCACGGCTTTCATGTTTTTCTTTTTAACAAATGAAGATTGTCATGGCAGTGAATGTTTCATCTCAGAAAATGCTTTTAAGCTTTTCGAATCCTTGTTTTATCCGTTTATTATAATCTAATTTTCCCACTTTCTTTCTCACTCAATTTCGCATCTTGGGTAGCTTTTCTAATTAAAGTGTAAGGGTGTGGAAGGCTGTTCACCATTTTTCTTGTTTTTAAAAAATGCAGGAAAATACACTTTTCTTCGTGTTGCTTTAAGGTGGTAGACTTTTTTCCCTTAGGAAGAATATTGTTTAGGAAACAACTTTGATAAAATTTCCAAGTAAGCTACACATAAGGTAGTCCAAGCTATACATAAGGGAGTCCAAAATAATGTGTACACATTTTAATGTACAAAATATACAATTTAAAAAGTATTGCTAAATTGATACACACACATATCAAGGAGTGACTCTGAGTTTAGTACTATGAGATAGGTCCAACACAAAAGAGCTCACCATTAATGTCTAGATACTTTAGAATTCGGTATACTGTTGAATGAGCATTGTTGACCAAGGTGTTCACTGTGATGAATGTACCCACATAGCAAAATGACGTCCCAGGGATATCTGACGGATCTCCTGGCAGGATATCGGTACGTCCGTAGGATGTCCTGTTTAAGTCCCGTTTACATCCATAGGACGTATAGTTATAATTAATCCTTCGTATAACTATACGAAGGCATATCCTTCGTATAGTTATAATTAATTAAATAATAATAATAGTAAGGTCGATTTAATTTATAGAAATTCCAGGTAGGTAATCCCGCACGGCTTTCCGGGGGACATCCAGGGGACCTCCAAAATTGATGAACTGTTTGTATTGCCCACAGAGTTATCCCACGGACGTCCTTAGGACATCACTATGGGAGCAGGACCATTCTGACGGTAATGGGATCTAAATGGGACGTCCCAGGGACGTACTCTGCTATGTGGGTATGCACTGTTTCAATTTCATCCCGTAGCGCCGCCAATGTTCCATAGCTGTTTCCGTACAGTATACCCCTTTAGGGTACCTCCGTAAGTAAAAATCAAGAACTATTAATGTTGCCAAAATCAAAATATCGCTTCAAACTGAGCTTTCGTTTCTTAAAAGACAACCGGACCGCCAAATTTATGTATTTTTTCTGCGTCTTATAATGCCTCTAGTATTTATAAAACTAACACCATCTTTTGAAAGGGCGTCATACTAGAAATTGCCACCGTAAATCAGCCCAACTTTGTAAAAGTTCGTACGTATTTAACTCTTTTAAAGTATGTTTACTTTTTTTTTTATCTCTTACATCTAGCCATATTAGCGGTAGAGTAAAATTTGCTAATGTTGTATGTATTCACATCTTCATATTACAGTTTAAACGTTCCATTAGAATTATTGTTATAATACTACCATAATCTTACAATCTAACAATAATATCTTCTTACATTTTTCTTTCATGTGTAGAAATATTGTACTCATAGTTTACATCTAATTTGCATTAATAGTTATTATCTGTATAAGGAAATTACTGTAAATGTTATTGCAGGAGGAAATGACAAGGATGAATTTTATATTGGCCGAGATAAAGGAAATGTTTTATTAGCTAAAAAGCTGGATTGGGAAACCCAACGTGAATACAACTTAACGATTAGTGTTACTGATGGAGTACATACGGTGTATACACAAGTAAGTATACAATTGAAATTTTAATGTTCATGTAATCGTGTGTTTTCTTTCTAACTTGATTTCAGTATACGTTGAATTTAATGTTATTAAGAAAATATAGTTCTTTAGTATTGTAATAATAATAATATATTAGTGCTTTGCAAGACAGAATGTGCTGAGTAAGTAGAATATTTTTCCATTGGGAAAAACGTACCTCTACAGAATATAAATTTCAGAAGAAGATAGGTCCATTATATATTTTCTGCTCGAAGAAACCGTACGTCTAGGTTTTTGTAACTTTTCGTTTCAGTCTGACCTTTTTTATATTTTACTTTTTGTGCTGACAAATACCATGGTGGATGTCTTGAACTATCCTCTTACAAAAGAAGGCATGTAATATATCATAATTATATAACTCATAGTAACAGATTTTTCAAGATGTTTATCGTGTAATAGATTTTGGTTGTTCTTACAGCGGTGTCTCAATTTATGTGCGAACACATCCAGATAGCAAGTTACATTAGGTAGCATGAATGCCACAGTAGTCGACCGAATTTCATAACTATCCACTCTGAAACTTTGCTAATTATAAAAATTCATTAAAGTACACAGTGCGATGTTTTGTACTTCAAAACTTTAGTAAGAACCTTTCCATACACATATTTAATAACGTTGTTTGAAACCATGCAAGAACATATAATAATCGACCACAAAATCAGTAATCGACGTACATTTGTTTTAGTAGTCGACCACTAACAATGTAAGAAAGGATGCCAAGGCTACATAGGCGTTTCAACTGTTATATGAATAATAATAATAACATTGCCCTCTAAGTGCAGTTCTTTTCTAGGTAAGTATAACATTATTAAGAATTGCAATACTAAAGTTTGTGACAGCGTTTGCTTACTTCGACTACCAGACTTCAAAAATGCATTCATCTCAATAGTAAGTAGTCGATCGTTCTATTATATAAAAAGCAGTATTTGCTTACATGCTGGTCGAATTGAATTGGCATTATTTATATGGCCTTTCGGCATGTATGGCTCAGAACGTTATAGTGTAGGGAAAAGGATGCGAGAAGGGATTGGCGTGCGTAAGTTGAAGGTAGCATCCTGGCATTTCCCTTTTGTAGCTGAGGGAAAACCGTCGAAAAAACAGTCAGTATGGTTCCGCACTGGAATTGAACCCAGGACCTCACGATTGCTAAGCCAAAACTTAAAAAATGAACCTACCTTAACAATAACCTTTCTATTATATAAGAAAACTAGAAATACCTTTAAAATGAAACATCAGCTAAAAGAATCTTTGATAATTATAAATTATCTTATCAGAAATTCAACTACTCGTTTCACATTAACATGTAATAATAAGAACATGATTACCCTCTATCAAGTTCTCTAAAAGAATGGCAACATCTCTCTCTAATAAAGACTCTCAAATAAGGACATTCCCGTCAAACCGCAGAGAAAGAGAAATCCTACACAATACTGGCGTGGAGTAGCACAATACTTGGATACTTTCAAATATGTAATGCTTGTTTGTGAACACTAGCAAGAACTGATCTTACATGTATTTCTTTTTGAAGCTATTATACATAACTCGACTATAGTCTCATCCACCCTACTTAAACGTATTAACATAGGATCAATATTACAGTGAAATTTCTTTTTCACTCACTTATTTTATTATGTATTTTGATATGAAGTAGTTACTACGGATAAGAATGGAGAAGACTTCAAGAGTAAATCATAGTATTTCATGTTCCATGTATAAATTTAACCTTGGGTGCAATGTATCAGATGACTGTTTTTGAATCAGGTGTCGTGTTAGTAAATATTCACTTGGAAGTGGTTTTCACATTTCATTGATTTATACTGAGGTTGTAAGTTGAAGTGAAATTAACGAGATTTGTCAGTAATAAGCTAACTTGAATTGAAACAATTTAGGGAGTATTTACAGAAATCATGTAAGTGTAGATAGTACAGTTTCAGTACAGCCCAAATCAGGCTTACCAGATCGCTTATACCAAATTGGTTGTCACATGTTAAGCGCAACGACTTTGTTCGCTACCGGTACAACAATAAATTTATAATAGCTTATTTTGTTGTTTATTGATTACTAATATTTCTTTTCAGTTATATGTGTCTGTGATAGACATAAATGACCATCGACCTGTTTTCTCGGAGAAAATTTATCGAGTAGAAATATCAGAGAATGTTGAACCAGAAACAGAAATTCTACAGTTAATAGCAACAGACGAGGATGAAGATAAGAAAGTATTTTACAGCCTCCATTCAGCCAGAAATCCAGCTTCACTTTCAATTTTTAGAGTAGATTCTGTTAAAGGCACAATTTCATTAGCGGAAAAATTAGACCGGTAAGTTCACTTTTTCAATTATAATAATTAAGGCAGTATAAAGTGTGAGAAAAACTTTATCATAATTACTTCCGGAGATGCGATTCGAAAATAAATAATTTTTATTTTTCATCTTATTATTATTATGAATGGATAGTCTGAATTTATTAGTCATTCAATACACGATGCTTGAAAGTTATTAGTTGAACACTTGCTCAGTTTCCGATCACAGCTTAAGCGAGTGTTATGCTTCTAATCATTCCTACAGTAAACGAACAAAGTAATTTACAAAGATAAAATACATGGACAGTGATTCAATAACTTTGTATCAGGTGCGTAACTGGAAAGGTACTTGGCGTGGAGATTTGAAACAAAAACGAGTTAACGTAAGTACATATAAATAATATAATTATGATACAGAGAAAACTAGTGGCATCCAGGAAATGGAGAGATTGGCTTGAACATTTCTGATGCAAAGTGGGATAATATTTCGCTTAATTGGAGCGTCCACTAAGAATTGAACAACTTGGAAAGGAAATAGTTTTTGATATTCCTACAGCTTGATAGTTAGAATAACTTATTTTGATAGAACTTACATCCATCGCCAGTAACTTAGAAACTGTTGAATGCAGAACGTTAAAACAAAAATATATGATAATAGATCATATGTAGAATTGAAGTATTGCGTAACAGTAGGGTAGCGGCGATATTTGTAAGGAGGATCATTTTGAAAATTTTAAATAGAAACAACAGGGTTCCGCTTTCTGTTTATTAAACTATTGCTTAATTCTAAACAGACTGTGTATGAAATACGTTTTGATATGAACTCTACCGTTTGGGAGCTATTCTGGGTATGAGTACACAATTGAATTATCAACAAGAGCTCCCAAACTGCAAAGTTTTCGTAATGGGCCGTATGCATAAAAATCTAGTATTTACTTCAAGTAAAAAGTATAAGTAAAAGCATTTACTTAAATCGTTATGCATAATACTTTGCTTTTACCTTACCTGGAAAGCTAGTAAATACTACAAGTTTAAGTAAACTGCATACCAATCCAAGTATTGACTTCAAAAACTGCTAGTAAATATTTTTACTTGTCTTTATGCATTCGGCTCATTGGATACATAAGCTGTTTACGATTTGAAAACTCACCTTTCCATTTAAAATTTTCAAAATGATCCTCCTTACACTTTTTAATGATATCATCTTTTTTTTCTCAAAGTTCTAAATCCAATAATTATGGACCTGTTACGAATTTACAGAATTACCTTGTAAGGTCATGGAGGATGTAGAAATGTGATTTTTTTTTCTGTTTCTTGTTTAAGAAACGTTAAGTTTGGAAACCAGAAGACTTTTGGTATCTTCTTGAGGGCGTTTAGTCTTCTGACTCAACTGCTTAGGGTAGTTAATGTTCAAGAATTATCTAGAAAAATTAAAATGTTTCTGAATTTCTTGCTATATCATACTTTAAAATATCATTCTTCTCATCAACTATTGTTAGTGCTCAATTACATGTGAACTATGTGTATGTATAGTACAAAGTCTTAAAGCATATGGATTTGTTTGTTTGAGACAAGAGAAAGCAATACTTACGTAGTTACCAAAAGTGCTTTTTGTGTTTACTGTACTTAATTCTTAATATTTGGAATGTTATATTCTTTTATATACTTCCTTTTATTTTGTTCTCTTCATTCTCATTATCAGTATTCGCTGAGAATTAATCTGTTAATATTAGAAAATATGTGCTGTGAAAACAATACAGACTGAAACCAGTATATGCAGTATCTTAGCATTAGATATTCTATTTATGTTTTGTTAAATGAAATATAATGTTCTATATAGTAAATATATAGTTGAGAAAAATTTACATGGTAGAAATGCAAATAATATCTTGTTATGTTCTAGGGAAACAATCGAAGAACATGTATTAACTGTTATGGTGAAGGATCAAGGAACGCCAGCAAAACGGAATTATGCGAGAGTTGTAATCACAGTTCATGACCATAATGATCATGCACCTGAGTTTCCCAGCGATATCATTCAAGGGAAAGTGTATGAAACAGCGAGTGTTGGAACAGCTGTTGTACAAGTCTATGCTATCGACAGAGATAGAGGAGACAATGCTAAAATAACATACTCTATAACATCAGGCAAGTATAATCAATTTTCAATTGTATATGTAGAGTAGTTTCTCCTTTGTTGTGTATAACTAAAGACTTCCCTGTCAGGATCGTGATAAACTTTTGTCACTTAATACATTTATGAGCACCATTATTTATCAGGATATATTATAGTTACTTGAATTGAGAACTAGATATTAGCAATATGTTGGTAGTAAGTTGGATTTAAATACGGTACATGAATTTCACTAAGGAGTTATTTAAGTTTTTGGCAACGTTTGCACTTGTAGATTGAAAGTTGGAACATCTAAAGTTTCTATCTATT
>JAGDQP010037795.1:8228-18457 GCA_022664845.1 Lepisma saccharinum
AGAAATGAACAATTTTATGTTTATAATCAGGTCCTCTAGAGCATCAGAACTAGCCCGGTTAAATTAGTTTTTCTCGATACTCCAGGGGGAATACAAAAACTTTCATATTAACTCCCTTTTAACCAACGAACGAAGTTAATGTGCAATTGTACAGGCAGTTACATCACCTAGCATTTCAGCTACGTTGTTGGAGGAAGGAAAGACTGCACACTCTGTTTTCAAGCTTTCTTTAAGCTTAATGCGTACAGAAGTTCGTACATGCAAAATCAAAAACAGTAACTTTGTCCAAATGCTTCCGGAATGTAATCTTATTGTTTGAGACGGGAGTAGTGTGGCCCATAAAGAAGGTTATGAGGCTCTTAGCAGATCAGGAAATATATCAGGGAGCACGATGGAGTTATGAGAGGTTTCACCGTTATATTGGCGGGAGTTCAAAGATTTAGCCGATAGTTTCAAGAAGAGCACGCGCTGATGAATTTCCGGTGTTCATCAAATCTTTATGCTTATGCCCTCTTACCAACAGATTATGTCTTAAGAAAAACGTTAGAGATCCTTCTTAAAATTCGTAGGGGAAGACTAAAGATAAGAGGGATTGACTTAAGCGTGGATTGCTTCTCGCATGGGCAGTTTTACGTCGCGTGTATTATGGTAAGCTTTTCCGACAGTTTGGTAATTCTAGAACCACCAGGTACAACTATAAACAGAAAGTAACATATAATAATCAGCATTTTATGTTCATAATGTAAACAGTGCAACATATATTACATGTTTTTAAAGAGTTATATTGAATTGTCTGAAGTAATTTGTGTACCAGATTGTAATGCCCCAAACAGGCAATGTGACTTTAGCAGAACGTTAAATATGCCTTTTCGTGCATATTTAAGAGGTTGTTTCTTTAATTATTATTCTTTCTCAGTTTCACCAAAATTCTTGAGGTGGTGAATTCCCTTAAGTTCATTCTCACACAGTTGAATTTTGCCAGGTCCTAGGCAAGGCCTCTATGGTTGTTCTTGGGCTCCACACAGTATTCCTGTATCGGCATCAACAAGTTCCAGAACTTTGTACTTCAATTGTTTGTACAGTGCTACTTATCTATCGAGTGGTAACATTTAGGTTATGAGACTAAATAGTACGGTGGGTTGATGTATACTTGGAACTGTGTGTATTATATATTGTCGTCGTGTGAAGAATACTATGTCGTCGCGTTACGAGATGTCAATGAAAGAGGAGGAAGCAGTGTGCTGCGACCGAGAGAACCAGGACGACCAACTGGTGCGAGTTTAAACGTCAGTAGCACTTAGACTGCGTACCAGAGATAGAGAAACAAGGCCAGGCTCAAAACGTAAGAGAAGAAGAGGAAGCGAACGATCCGTTGTGTGAGTTCCAGGAGTGCCTCGGAACGAGACCGGAAGTCGCCCGAGTAACCATACCGCCCGTGCAGACCATTGAGGATTCAACCATTAGCTGAAAATCAGGAGAGAGTTTTGGACGTGAACAAACAAGATTTGCTAATCAAGTTTGAGAGCGTGCAATCCATAGAAGAGATCCAGTCTGTCAAGAAAGAACTTACGGAAGTCCGTAGAAAGTACATATAATCAGCCGAAAACGTGAAGAATAAAGTAGATAAGCTAGGAAGGCAGTTGGAAAGTTTGGCGGAGACCATTGAACTGCTGGCCCGACACTTGACAGAGGCGGAGGTGAAGTCTGCCTAGAAATTAGTCAGACTGAGAAATTACTGAGCGATTTGGTCAGTTAGCGGCGACTTGCGAGGAGAACGCGAAGCAGTGCCAGGCAGATATGGAATGCTAAAGGCTAATTTAGAACAAAGTATTTTAAGCCAGCTCTGTCATGGAGAAGGAACGTCTGAATGAAAGCAATAGGGAGTGCGAACGTATCGGTCTAGAATACAAGAAGGTGGCGAAAGAGACGGCGTCAGAAGTCAGCCGGAATGGGAGTCCAAGTATCTGAATGTATAAAAGAGTTGCATAGCGCAATGGCTATGTGCAAGGAAACTAAGAAGATGGTAGAATATCATACTTGAACAAATTATAATCGAATAAGGGCACGACGAAGACACTCTCAACCAAAAGAAAGCGAGGAAAAAGTACCTCGCCTAGTACCTAGTGGGAGTAAGGCTGTAGATTATGATAAAATGGATTCGAATTGACACGGGACAACCCCGAAATGTTTCAGAAAATATGGGGAATCCAAGGACGATGGAGATAATAGCGAGATCGGATACTCAGACAACCGACGAGAACGGTCTGGGATACCCTTTCAAGTCGACAAGAAGGGTGTGGGCTACAGAGAAACTGCCCGAGGAAGCCAGAAGACATCTAGCAGTGCCTAGGAGTATCTATGCAGTGGGAAAAAATGCTGACCACTTGAAGTGAGTTGCGTGATGCGCCAGGGTACGATTATCTGAGGTCAGGACATTTGCGAAATACCCCCCCCCCCCCCCGAAAAAGGAGAAATGTCGGACTCAGCATTCATCAGCTGAATGGAGAGAGGACTGTCACTAGTGGGAGTGTCGCGGCACCAATATTTATAAATTATACATTTTATTTTACGTTAATCTGTGTTGTCATAGTATCATTCAAAACAAAGAAGAATACGAAATTATGATGCTCTTAAAACTCTTTGACGCATTATCAATAAGAGGAGATCACGAGCATTTAACTTACGCTCCTAAATACCATTTAACCCTAAGCCAAACGAAAATGTAGAAAAGTTTGTAACCAAAAAATATTACCAAATAATGGATTTAAACTTTCACATCAACAAAAAGCAAGTATGCAACTGCTTGATAAACCTGTTGCCAGTCAGATACCAAAAACGGCTAGCACCAACGCCTAATCGTGATCTGCCAGAATTACTGGAGACAGGGAGAAAGCTGGAATTGATATACGACTCTTGGGAATTATGAAAATCTAAACTGAATCATCCATGCCGAGAGAAGATTGAGGGGAAGAAACGCAATATTAATGCAATAAGCCGTAGTAGGGAAGACAGTGACGAGAAAGAAAAAGGTCAGAGAATTGGCCCAAAGCGAGGGATCCCCTAAATGCCAAATATGGGGAAGAAGGATACCTGAAAGTATTCCGGAAAACGAAAAAACTCACGACGACGTGTTAAATCGGAGTACGAACCGGACGTAGACGACTGGGTAACACGGAAATTCGTGAGGAACAGTGCAACAAACACAATAATGGTTCATCATTGAGTTCCACGCATGACGCAGTCAGAATGTAATAGGGACATTTATAATAACGCCACATCTTTTGTGCAGAGTGTAAAATTGTAAGTTGACCAGGGGTCACATACTCTGAACAACGTGTACAACACTGGTTAAAGTGGATTTAATTTGAAATTCCATTCTGGTAGACTTCTCAAACTGTGGGGTGAAACATGCAATAGCGCGTGTTTAATCGGTGTCTGCTACAACTCATAGTTGCATCCGGTAATATACTGTCGCCTATACTAATTGTGTTGAAGGAGGCAGGCAGTAAGTACTTTGGGACCTCGTGTACAGCAAACGATGCTTCGACCCCAGAATTTGTATGTATGTGCTTTGTCATCTGGCAAGGTGTCAAAAGAAATGCTCATGACTTGGTTTCGCAATCTCTATTTTTCTAATGTTGGGGAGAAAACACTGTTATTGGTTGATTCTTGGAATGGCCATAAGGAAGAACATGTTGTAAACTTCATGTCTCCCAACAAACAATGTACTCTGAAAATATTACCCAAGCATACTACTGGCTTCATTCAGCCATTAGATGTTTATGGCTTCCGAATATGGAAGAATTATGTGCGTCACTTATCGGACATGGTTCTCCTGACGCAAACGGACATCCAGCTACAAACAAGAGACAATATTCTGAAACTGCAGTCTTTGGTGCACAATCAGTTATCCGCACCAAGATACAAGGCTGTGTTTCAATATGCACTGTTCCGTTCCGGGTACATAGAAACTCGTCCTGCTGCTTTTATAAACCCAGTAGAATTTGGTTTCCATGATGTACAAGAGATACAGTGCAATATGTGTCAACGACCTCCGGTTATAAAGTGCCCTTGGTGTAAACATTGCCAATGTTTAGGTGATTTCATTGTAAAGTATTACTTTTGTGACAGGTATAACGAATGAAAATGACTGATTGGAGTATAATAGGTGCGTACCTCTCTGCGATTGTCTATTTTGGATATGTTTATTTGGTAATAAAGTACCTTTCTCAACATGCAATATAGTATGCGACGTGTTTTTGTTCTTGTACTTGTTTATATTTTATTTTGTGATATTTTGTCACAAATATATAGTCAGTTGTCGGCTACAGGGTTCAAGAACAAATCTGCAGTGACAATGTAGATTACCGTGCTATCTGCAACCCTTTGTACATATATGTGTCGTTGGTTGCCTATCACCTCAGGATTATTCCTCTCTAATGTGATTTTTTCATATTATCTTCCAAAGACAAAACTGCTTCTATTTCGCATTACGTATCACACTTTTTGTATTCTTCTTTAACACTTTCAGACTACCACTTAATAAAGCCACGAGCCGCTACTGATTTGGTTGATCATAAAATTCTGCATTATAAGTTATACTTGCGTGGTATCAGAGGAATATCTCATTCCTGGTTTAAGTAGTATCTTCAAAATAGGAAACAAGTTGATGAAGTTGATTAAGTAAAATCGGAAAAAGCAATAATTGACAAAGGAGTTCCTCAGGACTCAATTTTAAGTCCTATACTCTTCTTGTTATACATAAATGATCTTCTCAAGATTTTAGCACCTGAAAAAAAACTGTATTATTTGTTGATAATATTAATATAATTATATAATTTTATTAGAAAAGCTTACAATCGTGTGCAATGAATTGACTTCGAAGTTATTTAAATGGGTGGAAGAAAATAAGTTATTTATAAATACATCTAAAACAGTTTTAATTAATTTTAGTCCTAAGCTGCACAGGAATGCACTGCATTTCCAAACTAAAATAAACGACAATGAAATAAATCTTATTGATAACACAAAATTCTTGATGGTATGGCTCGATTCTGAATTGACATGGAAACAATATATTTGTGAATTACATTAAAAATTAAGAACAATCATATTTATGTTCCGAAAAATCTGCAAAATCGTTTACTACGCAGACATTACGAACCCTATATTATGCGTTTGTGCATTCACATAGTAAATATGGAATTGTATTCTGGTATCTTCTTATGAGGCGCAGCAAGTAGTTTTAGCTCAGAAGAAAAAATTAAGAATAGTGATGTCTGTATCTCAAACAGCATCGTGTAAACTAATATTTGAAAATATTAATTTATTGCCTTTACCTTGTATCTATATACTACAATCGGTTATTTACATACATAAAAGCAAAGGGCCTTTTACCAAAACTCTGAAATTCATTGCTATGAAACCGGGTAAGTTAGTAAAATTCCTATTAGTAATGTAAGATCAACAGGCACTCAAAAATCAATAAATTATGTAGGACCTAAATTATATAACAAATTGCCAGAAAACCTTAAACGTTTGTCACTGAAAACAATTAAGCTTGAAGTAGAAAATTTATTTCAGTGAGCACAGTGAGACTCTAGGATAATATGTCAATGTCTTTAAATATATTCCCAGGATTACTAATATGGTATCTAGTAATTTACATAATCTTGTGTCATGTATTGTATGCTAAAAGTTGTGGTTTCTAGTTATATTATGTATTCTATATAATCTATTATTGTATACATTTGATGCTATAAGGTAATTGTCTAACTTTAAGTTTCTTGTATTTTATATAATATTCATTTTATATCTCAAATTTATAAACTGCTTAATAATATGTTTTATATTGTCCTCATATATGACTAACAAATCCAATGTACAATAAACATGTGCTTAAATGGAGATTAATAAATAAAAATAGATCGAATTTTGTATGATTCCCATTTTTAAGTCGTTCTCACACAGCTCAAAGTCCTTATCTTCAAGCTTAGCTTTTAGATAGTTCTTTCTCATATAGTTACAAATATTGAAACACCGACAAGCATGCCTTTCAAAATACACATTGTATAAGTCAGCTCTAATAATTTACTATTTTAAGACAATGGCTTTCAAAATCTGATAAAATTTATATTATTTTCGTAATTCATATTGATACTAGTTCTCACCGTTAATTTTACTGCTTCGTCATCAAAACAGTGGGCTGCTGTTAATACCCAACTTTTACTAATGATGCTACCTCCACAGTTTACGACACTATATACAAGGCGACCGTCTGCAAGTTCTTGTTTTGGCCCGTAGAGACTTAGCAGAACATAGTAAGGGAGTTCACCTGTACATAAAGATGTTATATTAAAATCTAACACATAATTTATAGTTGAATCACCAAAAAACATGTGTTCTCTTTCTCTGAATTTAGAATAGCTCCATTAGTTAATTTATACTAACGGTATATGGTTTGTATATCTTTTATATCAATGCTTGCTGATTAAATGACACCTGTCCTAACTTCTTAATTTAGCAAACGAATGTTTTTTAGCTTTCTTAATTGCTTTTATCAAGTATTTATTAGTGTTTTATCAATAAATTACTAAACATTTGAAGAGTACACTTGAAGAACGATGAAAGTCAATTTTTGAAAGTTTTTATCTTGGGTCTCTTTTCATGTTTTCAACATAAAGGTAAGATGCCTAAGGGCAAAAATATATTCAAATTCAAGTGTATACACTTTAAAATGTTTTTTTCACAACTTTTTAAACTGGGCTTTGATCGTTCTCTCCATGTACCCTTTACTTGTAAGTTATATATGCCCCTAGCACAGAAGTAATCAATACCATAAGTAAAGATTCACTGTGATGTTCATTATCAAATTGTTTAAGTTATGTTGAGATATATTTTAAAAATTGTCCTTAACTTATATTGATGAGCCATAGGAGGATTTCTGGACTAAGCCGATCAGAAGTCGGAGGGATCTTGCCCTTCGCGAGCACTGTTCTAGAGGCAACGAAGTGGAAATAGCGGCTAAAAATGTGACTGTTGGCACCAGACACGAATCAAAATTTCAAATCTTATGAAATAAAAATTTATATAACAGGCAAAACCTTTTCTTGTATTGTGATTATCCAGAATCTTACGATATAGCTAGTTACACTCAGGTTCTGTTAGTTGAGTAGTTAGAAGCATAAATGGTCATGCGTTTGCTAAAAATATTTTAATCTCCATAATATACGAATGAAAATGGATAATGACAATAACAAGGAAGTTCACTGTTCTGGCGTTACACATAAATATATAATTGAATAACTTTTTAAATTTGTTTCAGAACCTTTTCTGGAGAGCTTAGGAAGATCAGACAACTGGCTGTATTGAAATAACCTACTAACGGTGATAAAATAACATACATTTTGGATGCCAATGAACCCTGCAATACATGCACCATGGAGTGAATATCTGCAATTGCGTATTTTCCTTTCCATTAACAAGTAAAAATTCTTAAATGATAATCCAATATAGCTTTCTCTCTATAGATTCCCGTAGCTGTTGGCTAAATCGGAACACTATTACCAATTTTCTGCAGTTGGCAATAGCCGTTAAGGATCATGAATTCTTATTCCGCGCGTTTACACTGAAGATCTCGAAATTCGAATGCATATAACAAGATTAGGTTTGATTTCTAAACTTGTCTTTTCTGTCATTTTGACACTAATTCATATGAATAATATATAAGTTTCCATTTTGAACATATTTTGTTTTACTTTATTATGAGCGGCCTATGAAAACGTTATGTGTAAAATGATTGAAATATGCTACACATATCGACGTAATAATCTTACCATAGACAATTAATGTCTGTAGTAATTATTAAATATTTCTCGTGAATTAGTATGGTAATAATTAGAATATTTCTCCTCGTAGTATGCAGGAAAAATTAAGAAAAATACAAACCATTATCACAGACAGTAGTTTTTAATTAAAACTTGTCTGATGAACAAAATAAAAATGTGTAGTTTAAGATAACTATGTTTTTTTAGCTTACCGTGCTATTTAGGTACTTTTAAAGAAAATAATGGGCATGATGCTAGAATAATAGTAAATTAAATTGAATATGCCGTATTTTTCAAACATATCGATAACTTTAAGAAATGAAACAGACATGGCAAAGAAGTAGTAACAGAATTGACAGTCCATACGCATGAAATCTCTTTTCGCGTTTCCGCGTATTTACTGGAGGGTTAACAAATAAATTGATTAAATATTTTGATATTTGGGTTATCGCTGTATTGCTGAACACAGCTTCAAATCGAAAATAATTATGTCTGGTTGAATAACAATGTTGTCAGTCTCTATACTAGTAACGTGAATCTAATTATAATAAATGAGAAAGCCTGAAGCATTATTTGTTTGAATATTTTTGTAAATAGAGAAGTTTATTGTTATTACTTTTATTTCAAAGAAAAAATCTATGCTAATTGTAAACGTGAACTCTCCTGTGGTTCCTGGTCCGATGATCAGCAATGTTCGTAAAATGATTGTAGGATTGTTGTAGAAGGTTTATAGATTAACGAAAATTTATATGGTTTGCATTGTAACGGAACTAAAAGAAAAACAGATTTTTACGATTTACGCAAGAAGGCTGGAACTATTACACCCGAGCGCGGTATTCTGAAAGAGTAGACAAATTTCATGTTTCGATCATACCAAAAATTTGGAAATATTTTCTTTTCCATGGTAACAAGACAATTACTAAAATTTACATTCACGCCTCATGCGAGAACGTTTAGGATAATCTGCTTCAAATGTCATATGATTGTATAGGACTTACCCTTAAGACTTAAACCAATCAGGATGGAAAATTATTTACCGTTTCCATGGAAAGGAGACTGAATTATTAAACCCATTTCGACCAATTCTAGTGGTTTCATGGAAGATGGTTATCGGGCAAAGATGCCTACATCAGTGTAATTCCAACAGTAAAACTTGTGTGGTCTAAAATAACTTGGCAGTATGTTGTTTAAGAAACTGTAGTGAATCTTTCGACGCTTTGACCGTTTCTTTCGACGATTTGTCCAATTCTTTCGACGATATGACCGTTTTTGTTTTTCCACGTTATGCCTTTCGACGATTTGGCCTAGACCCAATAGTAGTATTACTAACCCCCAAATAATACAACATATAATAATATCGTGTTGGTAAATAATTTCCACTATTGCCGCCGGGGAAAATAATTTATAGTTGTATCAGTCAAACAATCTATTTTAGATTTAATTTTTTATTGATAAATTATTATTTTGTTCTTAGTACATTTATAATTTTAAGAAAATATATCGTAACGACTGCCTGTGTGCATAAACTTACAATGAATGTTTAATTTATTTCAGTCTGACAAACTATGCCCTTAATAATAAGACGCATAGATTTTGACTTGAATACGGTAACTCTCGTTCCTACTTACCCAGTTCTGCGTCTGTACCATTGAAAATCCTGTTGCTTCTTTTCACTCTTGAATTAAAACCTACGGAGACAAATTTCGTGTAAATACGCTTCATTGTACGCCTTAATGCTCCATAACGTATGCTTTTCTGAATTATAAGCATTTTCATATGTTACTATTGATTGAATTTTACTATGACTTTAATAATAAAAACATATATTTAGGGAGGTTTCTGGAAATGAACAACGATTATTGTTGAATTGTTATGATAATTTCTTCACTGATTGAACTGCAGAATTCTTTACACTCATCTGCCTATTTTTTAACTACAGATACAGAGAAAATTGATATTAAATCTGTTAGCTTTGGAAGTTTTATAATTATAATTCACATGAATCTACCATTTGTACTTTAAAAAGGGATAGTTGCCTTTGAAGTTAAGTGTTTTTATGATGCTATTCGACTGCTGTACCCTAGTACTCTCTATAGGAACGTACATAGCAATTGAATATTAGTTATGCAAGGCTGACAAGTCTCAAGAAAAAGCCCGACAATTATAAACATTTTCAAACTCTGACTATGCCAGAGATATGAACTACCAATCTGCGTGTGGAGATCCACTTTCAATTTCTTTAAAAGAGTAAATAATCTTCAACAGGAATTGCTAGTCTTCTCGGGGAGATCCGCAGTCCCGAGACCCTTTAACTTCCTTAATTTTCTTAAGTCAGAAGGCAAGAGGGAAAAGTTGAGTTTTGCGCGTAAATAGATAAACGAGTTGATCTTTCACATATTTGAC
>JAGDQP010037796.1:750-18457 GCA_022664845.1 Lepisma saccharinum
AATTGCAGGTAATGAAAATAGAAAGATTGGACTTGTAGTGTTCTTTATCTCAACAAACATTAATTACTCAGTCAATCATGCTAACATCTGCAAGTAATGAAAATAGAAAAAATGAACGTGTAGTGTTTTTACTTCAATGAACATTAATTTGTCAGAGTAAAAACGAAAAATGTGCCAGTAGTCCCAAATAGTATTTACTATCATAAGCTTACCATTCGTGAAGTGTATATGAACTCTCCAAATGTTCGTGAAGCGCATCACTGAAGTTCAAAGGTCAAAATGTCAGACACCATCTTGATTTGTGGGATAAACAGGCAACTATGACATAAGTCTGTCTCATGTCAGAGGAATAATCTCTTGGCCAGCACCCTTCCGGGAATTGAGACGATATATTGCTAGCGACAATAACCTTTAGTTGAGGTACCATACCGGCATTCACCACGTCAAATTGAGGAATATCCTTCAGAACCCCATTTAAGATTGTCAGCAGAGAAATTCAAATCTACTTGCATCCCCAGTGCCGATCCAAAGTCTGCGACGTTATTAATTGGACCACCTGAACTGGATACATCATAGTTGTTCTATTTTTGTTGAGTAATAAGTCTTTGAGAAGGGATGTTTCTAATGGAATGCTGCTCCTTGGCTTGGTATACTATATACTTCATCAACTTGATTTCATCTTGACTGTATGTATTTTCGTACCTTCCCCTTCCTCTACTTACCCTATCTCGGCCTTAGCCAAGATGCGAAAAGGCCATAAATAAATCAAATTCAAATCCAAATTCATTCCTACGTCATAATCGATATAAGTGACCTTTAGGAAGTAGGAAATGAGAGAATAAACTTACGTGCCATTTGCTCTATTAGAATTATAGAGAGAAACCTATAATTATGCGACTTTCGAATGATCCATTCTTGAGCTAGGGACAATAGAACCGAGGAAGAACATTGCCATCATGTAGCCTATACAAATAATCAGTAAAATTCTATATTATTTTTATAATATCAACGTGCAAAGTGTGTACATAAATTATGTAAGAAGAATCAACAAAATCTATTGCTAAATATGCAATATGACCTGAATATGTAACATCATATAACTGCACCTAGCTACTGTAGCTTTGCTGTTAGAGTGTTGGCTTAACATTTAGAAGACCCTGAGCTTGATCCCAATGTCGACCATCCTGACTGGAGTTTTTCCAGGCTTTATGCTGAGATGGTACTTCAAAATAGGCTGCGACCGAATTCCTTCCAACATCGTCTCCCCTACGCTACCCTGGGATAGAGTAGTGGAGAAAATGTGTGTGGGGGTGGGGAGGGGAGGGTGGTCTACCTCAGTCAAGATGACCGGCCGCTGGATTGGAACGCAGGACGTTTCGAAAGCAAAGCCAATTGTCTAGTATCTGAGCTATGGCCTCATGGTGGACTATTAATGTTACTTTCAATAGATTACACCAACAATCTGTATCGGAGAGAGGCATATCTAAAAGGGAAACAAACAGATTTCAATGTAAAAAATAAACTAGCAGCTCAGTTTCTCTCCTTAACATTTTAATTTTACCCTTCCTTGAAAAGGGCGTCACCGGCTAAAGACCTTCTGGAGGCTTCCTCCTCCAATGACGGAAACGACGCCTCGCCCAAAACAGTCTGCTGTTGCTCTCATTTCTACAGAATGGCTAGACGGTTATTAAGATTATTGGATGTCGACATTCGATAACACAAGGTAAGCCTTTAAGAGAAAGATATACACTATAAAATTAATGTGTCGACAATTATCTAACGTTAAAAGATATCGAGCATTCATATTAAACAGTCAACGCCACATCCTTTGCGTTAATGATATCGTTGTCACGTATTTATGACCCTTATCTGTGTAATCAACTGGCATTTGTTGATCTTAATCAAAACATGATTAAATTTTTACGCTAGTTATTATACGAAAGGTAAAATGAACAAATTCTAATCGATTTCTTAAGCACTATGTGAGGAAACAAAACACCAAATTAAACTGGTGCTTTGGGCAATATTCAAATATTCTTTAACATATTGGTATAATATAATGTTATGTGCTCTAACACCTTTCTTAATTTTTCTTTTTACCTAAAGCTCCTTCAAGACACCACTTTAAGTCATATATCAAACAGCTATTAGGGATCAAGATGAAAATAATTTTCTCTACAAAATTAATCTTACACACACACACACACACACATGACGAATCCTGTGAATATCCTTCTAATGCTTGTCCGTAAACTCCGAATATTAAGAGAAATTAACTTGATTTTAGTTACTGATTTCTTTTCGATTCCTGCATAATTAGTTAGCTGTGTCGATATATATTTTTGAACAGTTTATATTCCCAATGCGTCTAGCCTAAGCAGCTAGCAGAAAATCGATGGGAAAATTCGGAATGAGACTTTGAGGTATTATATACAATTAGTCATCCCCTTAATTTACGAGGTTTGTCAATGCTGCCGACAAACATACTCCATTTCTTCCTTTACAATACGTTTTTACAAGGAAAATTGATCAATTAGCCAACAGGATTGAGCTCGTTATGTGAGAGTATGTAGGTAGGTTGCAAGGAAAGCAGCGAAGCCAAAAATGGGAGCTCACAAATAATAATAATAACAAAATAAAAAATAAAAATAAGTCATTGCATTAAAGATGTATAAAGTCATACAGCATTTAAGTAGTATCGTACACGTTTGACAATCCGGCGACCAGGATTCAAATCCTGGCCCGTAAACAAAAATTTTAATTCCTAAGAACTGGGAAGGGAAGAGGGATGTGAAAAGGAAGTCATCCAGGACCTAATATGAAGGTACTATCCCGTTATTAGCGTCAGTCAAGATGGGAAGCTATTGGGTTCAATCCCAGACCATTGTAAAGCCAACGCCTTATCAACGAATTTACGGCCGAAGAGAAAGAAAGGTATAGACAAAATGAGATCCTAAATTGAGGTACAATTCTGGTATTTGCCTGGTGAAACTGGGGAATATCTAAGTCATACGTTAGTTGTAAAGATAAATTTGATACATCTAGTTCAGATCTATAGCTCTGTCTCTGCACATGAACACAACCACTAGATGTATCAAGAGAGAGAGAGAGAGAGAGAGAGAGAGAGAGAGAGAAGAATTCTATTTATCCTTTTTCTTATTCTTCAGATAAAAAGAAACTCTCTTCTTACTTCCTTCTTTTTATCTTTTTCGTTTGTCGACCTTTTCTTCCACGGCCTGTGTCTCTCCTTGTGTTTTTCCCTTTTCACTTTCTTTCCCTTCCCACACAACAAAGGTATATTCCTATGCCAGGAACATGTGCCGGGGAATATGAAATATATCAGCAATACTCCAAGAATTTCCTGACCATACAAGCAACTGTCAATCTCCGCCTTGCAGAGATATCCGATATAGGCTATAGTTGTTTTACTACTTATACTTGAGCATTCAATAATTTCCACAACCTTCTAATCCATATAGCGTTAATATCACAGATTATATATCACGCACCTTTTTCTTTGTTCAGGGATCTTTATACTCTCTGGGGAATATATTAGGAAGTTTACGTTGCTTCAAAAATACGAAGCATTCTACTCCTGTATAATATGATCCAAATATTTCCAATGTTCTAGGGATATTTCTGGAATTTGCAATTGAATTTATTCATGGCCTTTGGACTGGCGTTTGGAATACGACGTTTTATAGAATATTCCGAAAAAAAGCACACAAATACTTCAGCAAAAATGGACTTTATATGAACGCATGTGAACTTTATGTGATCCTACTGACAAAAAAAAAAAGTGAGATTTTTGTGTGCCT
This sequence comes from Lepisma saccharinum, assembly GCA_022664845.1. NCBI lineage: Eukaryota > Metazoa > Arthropoda > Insecta > Zygentoma > Lepismatidae > Lepisma > Lepisma saccharinum. The sequence goes on from JAGDQP010037796.1 coordinate 4,569, forward strand.
TGCACGAAATGAGCATAAATTTCACTGAGCAATTAGTTATAGTCTCTAGATTGGGCATGTTCTGAAAGATTTGAGGTACAGTTCAGGGTGTACATGAGAGATCCTTATAATATCAAAACCTTATGACTACTTAACTGCACATCACAGAAACTGCAAGTAGAGCATGTTCATCATCTGCAGCAGTACTGCACATCATCTGCAGCAGTACTGCACATCATCAAGTACAGTATGTTCTGACACAGCGCATATAAGTAGTTTCTTATTTGAACGACAAATAAATAAGTAACTTCAAGTAAGCTGGTGTTTCTAGCTGTGTCAAATGAACCAACTATTTCGTACATTTTGAGCATTTTTCAGTTCAATTCAATTCAATTCAGTTTATTCAGCTTGTACATTAGCTTACGAATAGTAAGCATTACAGTTGTCAGATAACAAAACATTACAGATTATCAGTTAAATATTCAGCCATTGTGTAATAAGACTTTTGTACAAAGAAACTGATCAGTCTTCTCTTAAATATATTAATATTGCCTATACCTTTCGTGTCTAGCGGAAGTTTATTGTATAAACGTGTACAGTTCATATATACGCTTTTTTGAAAAGAAGAGGAATTTTGCTGTCTAACATATACATTTTTTTTTGTTGCCTAGTATTATATAAATGAATACTGTTACAACGAATTAATAGTTCTTCATTTTTTTATTTTTTTTTAACATATAAAATAGACCTGTACATATATAGACATGGTAAAGTCAGCAGTTTTTGATTCCTGAACGTATCTTTACATGATGTACCTCTACGTAAACCAAAAATTAACCTAATTGCTCTCTTTTGTAGACGGAATAGCGTTATAACCTTGGTTGAGGAACCCACAAAAATCACTCCATAGTTTATTAATGAGTAAAATTTTGCAAAGTACAAGAGTACTTGTTACGCTTTAGAAGAGAGCGGAGGTACAGCAAGCAAGTGTACATACTTTCCATGTATTGATCGTATATCCATCTTACTAGGGGTCAAAAACGAACAATCTATAACCATTCCGTCTTGCTAATATACTAATTTATTAAAGTATTACAAGGTTCTGAATTCGTGAACATGATTGTTGTATGTATGAGCACGTTGAAGATAATACAACCGTAATAAACAAAAAGCTGTAGTTCATTTTGTAGCGAAAAATCAATATCAAAGTCCTAATATGAAAATGGTTCCATGTTAGGATCAGTTCCGTTCGAAGAGCTATTGTATTACTCTCTACCTTTTATTTTATTCTTGTGTTACTTTTTCTTCTTTTCTGTTCCCCTTCCTCCTCTCCCACTCCTCCTCCTACTTCTTTTGTAGATTTTGATTCATTGTCCTCCTCCTCTTTTCAAAGTTTCTGTCCTTTTTTTTTCTCTTTTGTTATTAACAAACACATGTTACAGTGTCATTGAAATTCCGGAAGAGGAGGCACAACAGATTATTTGTGCTTGTCAAACGCTGGAAAGAGCTCTTTCAAAGTATACTCGTTTTAGGAAAGGTAGTCATCATTTAAAAAAGAATCCCAATATGTTTCTCCAATGCCTATACTTATACTGACAAACTGAACTTCATGTTGTTTTTTTTTTTGTTTGCTTTTTTTTACACGTATTTTGATTTGAAGATATCACTAATCTAACAAAGGATACTATAGAAAAGTACGCGCCGAAAGTTGAAATTTTAAGATTTCAATTCAATTCAATTCAATTCAAAAGATTTCATAGTGCTTATACAACTTAACGCAAAAATTTCGTGGTCATCCGAGAAGTAACTGAAAATTTAAGTTGTTCTAAGAAAATCACGGACAAATTTTCGTAGGCAGAAGTCTAGCGCCGAAACAAGAAGAAAAGTCTTTATCAATTGCAAAAAAAAATTGGCTTCGGTTTTGAGTACAGAGTTTCCATCTCGGAGCGCAAAATCGTATTCTTACAATGGTTAAGAAAATTGAACGTTTCTCGATTAACCCTAATTCACGCATTAAAGAAATTTTAGTTTTTGAGAATTGATTTGTATCAATAAGAAGAATTTTAGAAGTTAAAATTTTAATTTAGAGCCTGGAAATTATACTGCTTTACTTGTATTCATTTTACAAAAACAAGAGATAGATTTAAATTTTAACAAACATATCCTTACAGATATCCAACGGACCTTTCTCTCTCTGTCAATTTATTCTAATACAATTATTAACATAGATAATATTAAATATATGGAACAGATTTTATCCTTGTATTTGGCTTAGTTTATCAATAATTTAGCAATATTTCGAAATTCATGATTGTCTTACTCGTCAAGATTTACTAAGCCATTTTTGCTTCCTGACGTATGAGGGCTTTCTACCATGGAAGTTTGTAAATATTTCAAACGCCATTTGTATGACATTTTTCTTTCCATTTAATAGCTACTCGAAATACTTAAATGTAAGTTATAACAGAAATAAATTAGTTTATAATTTGTGTCAATTAGTAGTCAATTTACCATTATTTATCTCGCCATATCAAATAAGAAGTTCAAAATGGTAATAGTGGAACATGCTGATGCATTACATTTGCAAGTGTAAAAGAAAATTGTACATGCAACAGTGTGCCAGACTACCGCCCCTCAAGAACACTTTGTTTTTTAATTTTGAATTTATTTGTGGCCTTTAGGTATCTCAGGATCAGGCTGGAATAGGATGGGGAAGAGAGTGTTGGAAGGTAGTCGTCCAGGGCCTAGTTAGTAGGTACTATCCCGGCATATGTCTTGTACGACTGACGAAAACCTCTGTCAGAATGGGCGGCCGCAGGAATCATTCTCAGGGCCTTGCGATTGCTAAGACAACGCTCTACTAACTGAGCTACTGCCGCTCGATAACGCTTTGCTTTTGTTTTTTGTTTCTATTTTAAGAACCACGCACTTAGTCAAGGGCTAAAAGGAAACACAAATAAGAGACATAAATCATACAAACGGGACACGAAGGTAAACACGGAAGAAATATGCTTTCAAAGAAATTAGAAAGAGAAAAGGTAGAGAAATTCACTTACAGTATTTTGGAAATCTAATAACACATAGGAATGAAGAATCAAAAGAGAAACAGAAGAAATTCAACCAAGCGAACAAAGCATATTTTCAGTGTTGAAAAAACAGGGACATACAAAGGAAAACAAAGATAAAATTATACCTGACAATAATAAATCCTGTGTTAGTGACACATTGACCTTAACTCATAGAGACGAAAAAGAAAACCTCAACGCACTTGAAAAAAAAATGCTAAGAAGAATCTATGGAGCAGTGAAGCAGGAAGAACGATGGAGAAACAGATATTATACAATGCAGAATTGTATGAACTGTACAAGAAACTAGCTGTCACCACACAGAACTAGGAAATATCCAATGGGTTGGGCATCCAATTAGAATGGGTGTAGAAAGAATACCCAAATAGGTATTAACAAGACGTCTATACAAAAGAAGACTAGTAGGATGACCAAAGAAGAGATGGGAAGATCTAAAAGTCTACTACTAGGGTGCGAAATTGGAAGGAAGCGCCTACGATAAGATAAAACAACAGAACAAAGTAAAGGCAACATAAGGTGAAAGCCAAGGTTCAATTTGGGCTGTAGGGCCACTAAAGAAAAAGAAGAAGAAGAAAGTTCACTATACCCGATGGTACTGTTTAGGTGAAGGGTCGCTGGTTAGGAATGGGCGCTGGGAAGACTGAGTAGGTAAAAATTCAGCTCAGTTCAATCATTATTCCTCAGCAGCATCAGGCAAATGTAGCAATGATACTTTGAACAGAAGTGGCAATTATAATTTCAATCTCATTTCCTATGACCTCCCTCTAAGCAAATGATATAATCCTCCAAGTTAAAACAGGTTTAGGCATAGACTTCATCATAGATAGGCTTAGCACTCTTCCCCATTTCTGGCTGCACTAAAACTAATGGATTTTTGTTCAGATCACTTGATTTTGAATCCATCCGCTAGGTAGCTCTGCCATGGACGTCATATTCTACTATGAGAACTATGGCAGAGCTACCTAGCGGATGGATTCAAAATCGCGTGCTCTGAACAAAAAAACATTAGTTTTAGCGCAGCCAGAAATGGGGAAGCGTGCTATCTATTATGAGGTCTATGGTTTAGACTTCAGTCAGTACAGCTCAGAGGTACAAATCAAATAAACCATCGGGTGATGAAAAGTCAGAGAATACATCATTAGACCGTATTAATCATATTCCATTCTCTTCACGAATAGCTAAGATTTCCGGCTAAATGCAATCTTGAAATTTTAATTTTCCTGCGATTTCCCAACTTCCACAAATCTCAATGCAAATACAATAAAAAAATAAAGAAGTAAGATCATGCGAATCGAATTGCGAACTTCCTTCTTTTCTGAAATCTGTTAATTATATATTTGTGTTCACTTATCTTCATTTGGATCTCCTACAATTTAAGAAAGTAGTTAGGCTCGGCACCTAGCAACCAAAGGGTCAAAGGTTCGATTACTAATGACATATTGAACGTAGTGGTATGGAACCCAGTATAAAGTATGTAAGCCCATTCATTATATGTTTACATGGTATGTGTCTATCCGATGGAAGTCAATGACAACCCAAGCAGCACACTCAAGTGCTAATGACATCATTTTAGGTCTAAAATTGATGCAAAAGACGTCGAAATGACGGGTAAATGTCACAAACAAACGACGTGTGTAGAATCCCTCCAATGACAGCTTGTTCATGTACGTACTTGTTTCAAATAAGCATACAAATGAACCAATCTGTCCCAAAACAACCGTTTGATCGCGGTGCGCTTGCATTTTAACAGCATTTTAGAAAGCAACGGCACACACATAAAACAATTGAATCCGACAAGTTCATTATTTTACTCCAACTACATTGGCCAGGATCACGCAGTCGATATCAAAAACGAGATATGATCATAGTATGTCATTAAAAACTAGAGGATGAGACATTACAGAGTTACGTCAGTTAAAAGACCAAAGTATCACGTAATAGCGAAGAAAATAATATTACACTGACGTGATTTTATTTTTTCCTACCAAGAAAATGACGTCTTTTTCACGTGGGTGTTCTGCTTGGGAAATCATGTTTCATCTTGCATAGAAGAGTTTGAATCCTAAACCGGAGATACCGGTATATCAATAGACAGTTATGCATTTCAGATTAGGAGTGAATTAGACGATCTTCTCACAATAGTATATGTAATGTCACATCATTTTTCAGCTAGCAGCTCTTCAGTATATTACTTTCAAGTAAACCAAATTATCTGTAGTGATACATTAAAAAAATATATTATTACAATTATCCGCTATTTGACCCTGTAATGTGTAAACGGTAGTGAGAGAGAGGGCAATGCTCTGTTAATGGTGTTTATAACACGCACAAAGATGAAGAAAATAACGCTCTGCTTGACGAATTTTGACAGGTTCTGTGATGAAAAACCTTAAACTTCCTTACAACAACATTCAACGAGAGCTTTGACCTTGGCACCACTTCGTGTAGTGCCCTCAAGGTTTCTGTTCTGCCTCCCAGACATCTTCGCAATTTCTCTATGAACATCAAACATTGGATTACAGTATTAAAGTCAGTAACGTCTCTTAAAGTAAAAATTCAACATAAAACAAGCAAATAAATAAATCAATAAGAAAGTTAAACTCGAAATTTAAAATTCAGAAATGCAATATTTAATATACAGTGAAATTGCTAAGAACTCACATTCATTTACATTGAAAAAGGTGAAATATGTTATGTGATTTAGTTTAGAGAATTATTTCTTTATAGAGGTTGAACTTTTAGACGCAGGATTTCGGGTTCGAATCACGATCTGGTTTGAATACAAGGCAGAGTACGTATGCACTGATACCACCCCAGGAGCACACCGATATTGGCCGAGATGAATATCGGACGATTGTGATATTGATCGAGGTCATTATCCGAGATCGATGTCGATCGGCATCGGAGATCGATAATGATCGCTATCGGAAGACCACAAGTGCAACACTTAAAAAAAAACAAATTAGAAACGTTACGCGTAAGTTCACACCACGCAACGGTTTTGGGCGATGTCAATCAGTATCGTGGTGAGATTTTCAGACAGTGATATTTCTCTAAACTTCATATTTTAAACTGCTAAGCTTTTCCTCTCTTGTTTTCTGGTTGAAATACATGTTTCTTAAGTTTCAGGAATAGCGTTGAATGTTGAAATATCGTACCACGCCAATGTCGATCGATGTTTATATGAATGGCCAATCATGATCGATATCCACGTTATTGGTCCAGTATTGGTCTGATAAGCTTGCGCTGCTGGGGCATGTAATGACCACCAATCCACCTCAACTTCGCGGAATTTTGTACGGCTTGAAGACAAATGAACAGCAATATTAATCATGCAAGGAAGCGTAAACAAAGCTATTGGAGTTTTATGACTCCAGCTTCAACTACAGAAAACGTATCCTATCAACACAAGGATAACGGGCCGATATCGGGTCTCTACTGGACCAATGTCGCGGATATCAGTCATAGTTGACTGTTCTGACAATGGCGTTGTGCGATATTTCGACATTCGAAGCAAGTCCTGAAACATGAGAAACGTGTTGTACTTCATCCAGAAAAGGTGCAAAAAGTTTGGCAGATTAAAATATAGTGTTGACCCCGCATCGTAAGGACAACTGGGGAGCTACTTGAATAAAAGGAGTTGCGAACAGTGGTCATGAAAGTCAGACACACGGCTGCAAAGAGGCGTTACGCTGACCACGTAACCTCTTGAACGTAATACAGTCATCTGACAGGCCAAGGCCCTTAGGGGCTGTCGCGCCACCCAGTTTAGTTTAGTTTTAATTATTTCAAATCTCCACAAAATATGGCTTTTCTGTTTTCTGCACTTCTAACATTCGAATCTTGTATCACGCTTCACCTCTCATCTCCAAACACAATGCCAATGGCTGTTGTAAATAATGAACACTCGGGAAGGATTATTCCAACACCAACGCAGTTTATCTTCTTAATAAATTGAAATTAAAACATTTAAAACAAAACGCTTTATCTTTAAATTAACAAAACTAAAAATTTGCATAAATAGTCGTTTGACCCTGCAACTTAATGATATTCTTCTCTATTATATAATCAGAGAGCCACTAAGTGGCAGAACATTCTTTCGTCGTAAAGACAACTTTCATTTGAGCAAAACTGAATAACTTAATTAGGCTTGTTCTTCTTTCAAAAATAATAACTAATAATTACTAAATAAATGGTTGTTTCTACATAATTTATTTATTTATTGGTTTATTGAATACAATGGCACTGTTAAAACTTTTCCGCCAGTTGCCTGGAATAAGTCAGGAAACTGGGTTCAATGGAATGTGACTAACAAAAATTAGAAACTCTTCAGTTTCCAAAAATATTCAAACAAAGACTACTTAGAAACTTTCTCTAAGTATGCAGGTTCACAATCTGAATCGTTATTTAGAGGTTCACAATCTGAATCGTTATTTAGAGGTTCACAATCTGAATATCAGTAATAGTAGCAATGTTAACCTGCATTGTAATAGAGAAAATTTCTAAGTTCTTTGCTTGATCATTTCCGGAACCTGAAGGTTTTCTGATTTTTGTTAGCTAGTCACATTCCATTCAACCAAGTTTCCTGACTTTTTCCAGGCAAGTGGCCGAAATTTTTTAACAATGTGGTATACACCCAATAACATAAAGAGTAAGTTCTCTTAATTCATGATATGTATAGCACATTTCTTCTTTCTAACGGTATATGAAAAATGACTCTAGACTGTCTAAGCTCTACTCGGAACAAAGAATTTTATGCGGGATAATAACGCACGTGAGTTCATGTCATTTTGTAATCATGAGTACAGTGAAGGCAGGAAGGAGATGGTTATTTCTTCTTTTGTGTAGTTGCTGTAATAACCCAAGCAGCATATTTACGTAAAAATGACGTCAATTTTTGGTCGAAAATTGGTACAAAAGACGTCGCAATGACGAGTAAATGTCACAAACCACACGGCTTGTGTAAAATCCCTCCAGTGACAGCTTAGTTTTGTAGATATTTGTTTTAAATGAACCAATCTGTCCCAAAACTATCGTTTGATCCCGTTGCTTTTGCATCTTTAACAGCATTTTTGAAAGCAACGGCACACACACAAAATAGATAAATCCGACACGTTCACCAGTGTTTCACTATAACCAGATCGACCAGGATCTAGCAGTCGCTATGGAAAACGAGATATAACCATAGTATGTTCTTAAAAATTAGGGAATGGGACATGACAGAATGACGTCAATTAAAAGACCAAAAGGTAACGTAATAATGACGTAGATTTCATTACACAGACGTGATTTTGATTTTTTTGACCAAAATATGACATGTTTCACGTAAGTGTGCTGTTTGGGAAGCACTTTTTCTTTTTAGGTCTGTTTACTTTTGAAAGTTGAGATATATTCACGTTTCCTTGAAAGGTAAATAACGAATAAATTTCGATTGCATTAATTCTATTTTTCACTTGTTGAATTTACATTTAATTTTTGAGAACTTTAGACAACTTTGGCTCAGGCCGGATGGATGATGGTGAGATGAATTGGTGGAATGAAGAAAGTGGGAAGAAATGAAAGAGCCCCGAGAAATCAATCCACACGGTGTTTGTCCACCACAAAGCCCCATGGCATGAGCAGGGATCGGGTCGACGACCCCTAGTACCAGAGGTGAGCGCTCTATAATTAAGCCACCGTGGTCCATTTCCCTTCTTAGTACAGGTAATAATCTCGATTACTGCTTATGCTTGGATTATGAATTACGAATGTGCTCGTTGTATGTGAAAATTTTGCCCACTACTACTCTAAGCATTTGTTATACGAACGATCATTTAGTAACACAAACATTTATTCTTCTTCTGAACAAAGGTAAAACTGAAATTTCACTCCTCTATTATCAACTTATTCTAACAACACCCATGGCCTCAAAGTTTCTCTTCTTCCCCTTTTAAGAAGCAGTTCGAATAACACAAGTAGCTAGATTCTTTTCATAATGAGCTTTAGTCGTCGTAGTTTCTGGGAAAACTTCCATCAGCGTCTAATTAAAAACTTCGTCTTACTTCTTATAGGCAGTCTTCTTTAGATTCCACCACCACCAACCATCACGTGGTCGAAGTAGGGTGGTTAGTTACGTGGCTTATACGATACGACGAGTAGAATTTTTTTTTCCGGAAATAATTTCAAGGAAGTTAGTTGGCAGGGACGTTACTCGTAATAATGGTCTCTCATTTTTAAAATTTTAGTCATCGCTCCCCCTTTGCCCCATTGAGCGTAACTTTTTTCCTTAAGCGCGGAAAGAGAGAAACAATGGAAGAGAGAGAGAGAGGGAGGGAGTAAATGAGGGAGAGAGAACTGTTCCTCACCAACAGCAAATGGGCACTACAATGAAGTTTCGCACACTCCCCTACTTCAAACGTTTAGAATCCCCTTTCTACCTCTTTTCAACCATTCATGGTTTTCCTGTGGTTCACTAATAGCTGTAGAGACACATAGGGAGGGGGTGGGGAGAAAACGAGGTAAGTTTATATTCTTTTATTTCAACAGTTATTGTCTATCTTCTTGACTTTGACCAGTGACTGACTTACCCCCAGAGATTCCTTTTCCACATATCCTAACCTTTTGGTAAGTGGTAGGATCGCTCTGAGATACGAAGTTCATGTAACACTAAATATACAGTACATCCGCTGATTTCATGTTCCGTACGTTGAATGATGGGCCTATCACATAGCTAGACGAACAGATGTAATGGAAGATGGACGACAAATAAGCTATTTATACATTGGATTCCTAGAGAAAAGAAATTACCGAGACGACGTCCAAATGCAAGATGGGTAGATGAAATTAAGCGTTTTGCAGGAGCTACATGGATGAGGATATGAGCAGACCGACATGTGTGGAAAGAAAAGGGGGAGGTCTTCATCTAGCATTGAATAGAAAACGGCTGAATATGATGATAATGATGACATTGAAGGACATTATAATAGAACCACTTTTAAGATTTTTTAAACCTATTGCAGTATAAACTAATACGAATGACCTATGAAAGCAACGAATTGATTTTTGTGTCTTGAACAGGCGAAAAAAGATTTGAGCTATTTATTGGATCAGTTTAATAATAATACAAACACTTGCCAGTAACTGATTACTCAACCTAATGATTCCAATTTTTTATCAAAAGGCCATGGCATAATTCTGGGTATGTCCGCTAATGTGTCCTACAGAAATCGTTCATCCGCATTTAATGGCAAAGCTAATCTATTTGATCAGCGATACTATCAGTTTCAATTCGCAGAAAAAACCAACCTTTCTGCCCGAAGGTCACGTTAAAATTCTGTATTTTCCGTATATGCGTAAATAGTAATCATGAGAAACTTTTCCCGTTTACCGACGTGTTTGAAAATTCATATTGCTTCAGGGAGTGGTGGTCTAAGTACTATGTTTGAGGTAAATTATATATATATTCCCACACCTCTTTATATAACTACTTATCTTCTCTTGAATTGCTGGAAGCAAGCAATTATTTCACCTACACAGGACCATTTACATACAGCAGCTTATTTTTCATCTGAAGATCTGTTCCGTAAGTTCCTTTGAATAGATTAAGCTTTCTTAGAACCAAGATCTTATTTATCAATTGAAGTTACATTTCTGGGTTCTGGTGGCATCAAAAGAAAGCATCAGTATCTTAGGACTGACGTCTCTCGGCGTACACAAAAACCTTTTTCCATATCCCATATTTCACCTTGAAGTCAATCGCATGTGATCAAACACTTATCTATGACAGAGTGTATGACAGCTAGGATACCAAGACAAGGATCTTGTGCTATCCTTTTAAACTACAAGTTCATATCTTAAGTTATGAATACCCTCAAATGCGTATAATCATATACTAGCTCAGAATGAACTTCTGTTATCTTGTTGAAAAATTGAGTAGAGGTATCAAATATGGAATACAAATTTTGTATTTAGCTCTACTTGCTTTTCAGATCCAGGGATGTGAAAATTAAACTAAAAAGTCACATTCTTTTAATGCAAGCACCCAAAAAAGGCTTAAAATCATTACCACGTTTTTGTATATTTTTTACCGAAAAAAAGTAAAAAATGGAAACTAAATGAAAGAATGGGGTAATGTGGAATAGGGTATTCTACATTACCCTCCTAAGATGAGTAGATACAGTTGAACATGAAAAAGTATTCGCAGCTTTACTCTTCGGGTACCGTTAACTGGTGTAATTTCGGACACCCGTGGTAACTTCGGACACCCGTGATAACTTCGGACACCCGTGATTACTTCGGACACAGGAATTTGTTAAAAAATACATTATACACCGTTTACCATGAGGAATAATTTTGCTTTCTTTTCTTGTTTATACGGAAGGATTATAGTTGATAATACTATGTAACCTGTAACAATCCCATAACTGCAAGTCATTGCAGTTATTCCGAGGTTATTGCTGGCGGTCGTTTTTCATGTTACCGGCTTATCGCGGAAACTTTCTACTGTGCAAACAAGACTGGTACTTGTGCGAGCCTATGCATCCTGCAACAGCTTACGTGTCTCGTCTGGAAGGGAATTCAGTTCTCTATATCAGAGCTATATCGTGGATGTGGCTATACTATCGAATTTGTTGGTATAATAGAAATGGCCGGGGTAACTTCAGACAATGCCGCATGATGATACAAGTGGAGGTAAAAAGATGTTTGTCTTTTCGGACATCGACGATGAGGATACAATAACAAAGGACCAGATTCATAGAGTGTTGCCAGTACCTGAAGGAAATAAGGACAATTTCTTTTCAAGCAGGATATTTTGTAGTTCACAACATGTGCTCTGAAAAATGAAGAAACGTTTGTTCATAAATAAAACAAAACAGAATTATAAAGTACGTGTCAATGTGCTATTCAGTGTGGTGGGATCTGTTTAATTTAATATTGTGGTCATTTAGGCCTAATTTCAGGCTAAACCAAAGTCACATTCCCCGCATTTTTTGTTTTATAACAATTGTTCACATTTGAGTGAATGTAAACCGAAAATAACTATCACAAACTAAAGATTATTTCTTTCTTTATCAAACAGTAACATTTATCCTGTTCCAAACGTGTTTGCATACGACTTTGACGTTGCTATTCGCATTCGTTTAATGCTAATGGCACCCTACTCATTGATACAGAATGTAACAGTCTGCGAAAGTTATTTATTGTTTACATTCGCTATATAAAAAAAGCGGGAAATGGGCCTGTGGTTTAGCCTTATGTTATTTTTTTCATGTTTCGTAGTCCGAAATTGCACTATAGTAAGGACAAAACTGGATAATAACTGAAATACATTATGTGTCCGAAATTACCCCCACCAGTGGGGGAATTTAGAACACATTATATATTTTTTTTATATTATTATACTTAAGTATTAATTTTGAGTAGCAGTATGTATCTTATTTCTAGATCAATAATACATCTGTAGAAATTGAAAGAGAAACTCTAACCTTAACCGTTAGCGAACTACACTGAAAGTTACTTCAAAAACCGTCCAAAATTACCCCCGTTCACGGTATGTATCTTTCCCGGGTAAAGGAAAATCAATTGTAATAGTGCAGGATCTCTCAATAGTCTGTATGGACACCTAGGATGAAACTAAAAAGGTTTCGTTTCCCTCTTTTAGATTTCGTTGTACAACGTACTTTAGGCACTCTGATCCGGAAATCCTGATCCCCCTCCCTCGTAATTGCGATTAAAACCATCAGTTGCTGCTAACGATGAGAAAAACTCGTCCAACGTACCGTGTTAGGAGATTTGGCTCCAAGAAGGAATACGGGACGGGCGTAAGCCATAATGGTGTTACCGCCCATACAATTCATTTTATCTTTATCTTATCCAAGAAGGAACCTCCTCCAAGCTGGGAGATTCACGAAAAACACACCCCAGCACTGGCGTAACTAACGGGCCCGCAGGAACCTTCAGCTGCAATTAAAATTAGAAACTAAACGTCAAAGATCTCCATTTATTACACGTTAGATCTCCATTTCATTTCTATGAACAAGTTGCAATACATTTAAATGACGTATTTGAGGAAAGGTGGATAGGAGTGGGTGGTCCACTTTTGTGGCCCGCTCATTTACCAGATCTACATCCTATGGATTTTTATTTGTGGTTACATTTGAAAACTAAGTGTGTTCGTGATCTACGAGATATGCAACAACTTAGCCACGTTGGATTCCAAGTAATTCGAAATACGTCCGAAATAATCGACAACATTCAAAGTTCATTAACTCGCCGTACTCACGCTCGCGTTCGTTCTGATGGAGGCCACATAGAACACATATTGTAAAATTATGATACTATTAGGATAGCACCTTATTGCTAAAAGATAAAAAAGAAGATCGCAAAGACATCACTCCTGCGGTAAGTACAATGCATTTATTTCATACATTTTGGATTTGAATTCATTTGTGATCTGTAGGCTCATTCCTTGCCAATCCCAACAAGTATTAGAAGCATAGTGCTCCACAAACGAAACTCTCTGATTTCCTTATTTGCAGCATAAGAATAACATTTCAAGGGTTTATTTGTATTGCTTGTAATGTCTGTGTTTAAAAGTGTGGGGAGGAGGCAAAAGAATAAGATCAGGAGAATGTGCCTCTCTAAAAGCTCCTTAGATGATTATTATTATTTACTACTAGTAGTAATAGTATCGATACAAATGTAGTGAAACTTTCCAACTAGTTTCTACTTTTAGCTGCACCTGCAGGCTCCACATCGTTACATCTGAACGATGATGTCCCTCGCCGAGCTTTCTCTATTGGAGTGGAATGGGAAAGGTAGCGGTCAGTGCCTATGTTCAATGTA
>JAGDQP010037797.1:0-18456 GCA_022664845.1 Lepisma saccharinum
GCTAAACCAAGCGTGCACAAAATATGGAATAGTGTGCACAAATTAGCACAAAATCCTGGAGTGGCTTTTATTCCGATAGCTTGAAGTGGTTGGGATAACGCAAAGTTGGCCCAACCATATTGTTTTTGTTTTCTGGGCTAAACCGAGCGTGCACAAAATATGGAATAGTGTGCACAAAATATGCACAAAATCCTGGAGTGGTTTTTATTCCGATAGCTTGATGTGGTTGGGCCAGCGTGAAGTTGACCCAACCACATTGTTTTTGTTTTCTGGACTAAACCGAGCGTGCACAAAATATGGAATAGTGTGCACAAATTAGCACAAAATCCTGGAGTGGTTTTTATTCCGATAGCTTGATGTGGTTGGGCCAGCGTGAAGGTGGCCCAACCACATTGATTTTGTTTTCTGGGCTAAACGGAGCGTGCACAAAATATGGAATAGTGCGCACAAATTAGCACAAAATATGCACAAAATCCTGGAGTGGTTTTTATTCCGATAGCTTGATGTGGTTGGGCCAGCGTGAAGTTGACCTAACCACATTGTTTTTGTTTTCTGGACTAAACCGAGCGTGCACAAAATATGGAATATTGCGCACAAATTAGCACAAAATATGCACAAAATCCTGGAGTTGTTTTTATTCCGATAGCTGGATGTGGTTGGGATAGCGCGAAGTTGGCCCAACCATATTGTTTTTGTTTTCTGGGCTAAACCGAACGTGCACAAATTATGGAATAGTATGCACAAAATCCTGGAGTGGTTTATATTCTGATAGCTTGATGTGGTTGGGATAGCGCAAAGTTGGCCCAACCACATTGTTTTTGTTTTCTTGGCTAATCTGAGCGTGCACAACATATGAAATAGTGTGCACAAATTAGCACAAAATATGCACAAAATCCTGGAGTTGTTTTTATTCCGATAGCTTGATGTGGTTGGGATAGCGCAAAGTTGGCCCAACCACATTGTTTTTGTTTGCTGGGCTAAACCGAGCGTGCACAAAATATGGAATAGTGTGCACAAATTAGCACAAAACCCTGGAGTGGCTTTTATTCTGATAACTTGATGTGGTTAGGCCAGCGTGAAGTTGGCGCAACCACATTGTTTTTGATTTCTGGACTAAACCGAGCGTGCACAAAATATGGAATAGTGTGCACAAATTAGCACAAAATATGCACAAAATCCTGGTATGGTTTTTGTCTTAAAGGTTTATGTGGTTGAGCCAAGTTCACGTACCTCCTAATCAGTCACAATCAGTTAACGTAGAGTGTACTTATGTAACATAGACACAAAAGAAAAAATGACCAGATTTTCAAATAAAGGGACGTTAAATCAATTAGTTACGATTTTGAGAAAACTTAGAAAAATGTCGTAGCTATAATATTGAGAATAGAAATTGATAGCTTGTCACAATTTTTCGTGACTAGAAACTTGTGTCACTGTTATTGATATTGCTAATATCAGCTTTAGAAACTTTAAAGATTCACTAAACGCTTTCTCCAAGCCATTTTGAACGATAAAGTCGAACAACTTCTGACATTGATCGAAATTCTTCTGCCGAGTGGATTGAAGACAGTTCATGAAGACAAAGATTTTCTTGTCAAGGAATGTATAATTTGAGCATAATTTCTCCACAGTTTGTTTTGGAAAATTGCAAAAGTAACTTGGAAATTTCACTGGAGCAAACAGCGTGGCTGCCATAACGGACTATGTAAATGTAAGGATTTTGCTTCGCAAGTAATCACATCGCATACTTCCCTTTCTTCACTTACCCATTCCATTCTTCCACTCTTTCTGCTTTTTGATACCGTGTTTGTATTTTCTGTTGTTTCACTCGAACCATCAAGCTGGTCTTTAATATGCCTAATATTTGTTTCAAAGCAAAATGGAAAATAACCTTTTGTGCCAAGGAAGGGACAATTTCTTGATTTTTAAGTTGATTAAACAAAATTTCCCCAAGAAGCATTATTTTTCTGAAAAAAAAAGAAAAAAGGAAGCCAGAAATTAAAATGGCTGCTGATAAGTGTTTTCTTGAGTATTTCAGGGCAATAGATTGTGTTTGATTTTTTTCTACCTTCATCTTCATTATCTTATTCATGCACTGAATAATATCCTCGTTATGTTCAAAGACAGTATTTACGCTTCTGGACAGGAAGTTCCAATAAGAGGGCTCCTCGCTTCACTACCACCCCCACTTTTAACATTGTTCAAAATATTTCAAAAACTAATAGCACTGTCAAAAATGTAAGTTTATAGCGCCCCAAAGCTTACAAATTACCATGAAATACAATGGAGAACGATTTCGAAATCTTGTCGATTGATGAATGCTGAGATTTCAATTAAATAATGTCACCATAATCTTTGAAAACGTATCACTCATCAATGGACAAGATCTCGAGATCGCAGTCCATTGTATTTCATGTTAATTTGTAAGCTCTAATGGGCTATGAACTTACATTTTTGATAGTGCTATTAGGTTTTGGAATATTTTGAAAAATATTGAAACTGGGGGAGGGATTGGGGACTACTGGAAAAAAAGTACACACGTCTTGCAAATTTGAGAAAAAAATATTACGTTTCTATTTATAAAAGCAGGTTTCCTCGTAAATAGATTCACTTGATGAGTGTAACAATGTATATACACAGCATTTGAAGTAGGACGATACAATGTCATAGCTTTAAAAGTATGATTTTGCGATTAACGTATCCTGAGTCGCCCACAATGACTTCTGCCTAAAAGCGATACTGGATTGACTGCTGATGCTGCCAAAAATTTCATGAAGACAGGAAGAGGAGAGGACACTTAATCTCGTTTGTCCACTTCCAGTCTAGACCAATATAGACCAAAATTTCAGTTCTAACTCAGCTTTTCACGCTTGATATCGTTGTATGGCCCGTGTTTTATCCATGTCTTAATTCTTGCAGAAAAAAGGTAAACATTATTTGCAGTATTTTCTATTACATACAGAGTACAGTCTACTATTATACGAATAATTCAGGATTTAATGCTTAAAGAAAAACAGGTCGCACAGCAATAATCAGCGTATAAACTTTAGTTATAACTGAAAGTTTGGTCCACATTGGATTAGACGGAGGTGGGCATACAAGTTTAAATATTTGCTCTGGCGTCTATCTTCCGACACTAAGGAGACACTCCAATATCCAGAAAGTCGCGTGCGAGATTCAGCCTTCAGTGTTTTTTTCGCTGTTGAAAGCATGAAGGAACATATACACGTTCGTACACACCCACATATATATATACACTCTCACACCCACATACACGCTTTCTCTTTCTTTCTTTCTTTCTTTCTTTCTTTCTTTCTTTCTTTCTTTCTTTCTTTCTCTCTCCCTCTCTTTCTTTCTTCCTCTCTCTGTCTCTCTCTCTCACACACACAAACAAGCAGACAGAGAGAGAGAGAAAGAGAGAGAAACTGCAAGTAAAAGAAGGAAACTAGCAGACGACTATTCTGCAGCGTGAGAGAAGGTCTTGTCGCTTGCTCGCCACAAATGCCACGTTGTGCAAACAATGCACACTAGGAGGGAAGGAATGAGCAGAAACGTTCGAAGGAGCCCGGCTTCGAGTCCCAGCACGGATAATACTTTTTCTTTCAAAATATATTTTCATATGTTTATATGTATTATTAATAATTATTTTCTTGCACTTTTCGTAGATTATCTTAAATTAGTGACCATACGAACGCGGAGGTTAGGAAAGGTTAGGTGCGGTCATGTATCTTTATACACTCTTTGTTCTTGACGCAAAATTCCGACAGCGGTATGCTCGTCTTAGTAACTTGTTTCGAGAACATAGTTTCTGAAACATGTTTCCATGTTTTCCAAATGTTTCCCAAATGTTTGCAAACATTTAGAAAACATGGAAACATTTTGCAAACAATGTTTTCGCAAACATATTTCCATGTCTGAACTTGGCTTAACGTAACCTTCACAATACACCCGTACAAACTGAAAGCATTTAAATCATACGATCCACTTCTGGCCGAAAGATGAACTACAAACTAGCTTTGAAAGCTACACAGATATGCTGTACTCTGATACATTAAAATAAAAGACGGACATACGGATTACGGGTTAAACTTCTTTTCTCCATGAGAATACAATTTTACTATACGGCTCGTACAGGCGCTTGGTGAAACAAAAAGCAATTATGCTACTTAAAGTTGTATCAATTGTATCAAACCCAATTAAAAGTCCTTTTATCCGCCATCACCCTCACCCATTCCCCTTTCCATTCTCTACTTTTGTTCTTATGGTATCATACTACACCTTGCTCCCTTGTTCTAAGGAAGTACAGGTATTGTGTACTACCAGTCAGTAACATAATAATTACCTTCAGAAAAATCACATGATGAAAAAGCAGCATCGGTAATTAATATTTTCTTCTCTCTCATAGTGTGTTACCAATCAAACTGCAACTTGCCAAATTTATTACATATAGCGTGACGAATTGTTCAGATTATTTGTTTTCACATTACTATCACAACTGGATTGACCACATGAATCTTACATTAGCCAGATTCTCTCTTACCCGGGGATGTTCCAGAGATCACAAAACTTCACAATATAAATTTTTTGGAACAAAATTTCGCAAACAATCCCTAATTTCCCTCTACACGTACATGATGGAACCATATGCGTGGTATCATTGTCACACTTGCTTCATTCTGAAGAGAACGAGGTACAAATTACGATACCTGGATGAATAGTACTGCGTTTATCAATTTTTGTATGATATCCTGTTTATAGGTCAGATCACATGTTCGGTTTCGTATATACAGAAAGCATTGGTATAAAAACTTTTCCCTCATACCTATTAAAACTATATTCGGAACCAAATTTGCCTATACTCCATAGTATTTTTCGAGATGTATTTGGATTGTGTGTTGTTACCCAGGACCGTTCAAGAGGGGACCAAAATTGACAAAAAGTATTTTTGGAGGGAATTTTCGCGAAATTCTTCCAAATTTCCCTTTCCGCGTATGTCATGGGCGCAACTGCATGGCACCTTTGGAAAGCTTGTTTCATTCTGAAGAGAATGAGGTATGAACCATGATTCTCCGATGAATAGAGTTGATGGAATAGCTATTTAACGGAGAGTCTCAAATTTCCTTCAAAATGGCTTTATTTTAAAATGGTTTATGGGCCACAGGACATCTATTTTTTTGTGCCTGAACGTATCTCTGTTATCTCTTTGGAATGGACTATGTTTGATTTAGAAGTCCGTTTGACACATTCATAACTTTCTTGTGAGTATATTATTGTATCAAAAGAAGAAACAAAGAGGAACATCAAAACGAAAGAGGAAAGAAAACAGCATGACCAACACGAATATCAGACACTTCCTTTTTGCAACGAAAGAAGACTTCTTTCACAATAATAATTCATTTCTCTTTCCTACTGAAACTGAACCCATGAATGAACATGCTGTCTTTTCTTTATCCTGCAACAATCTTGATTCCCGCCTAAACAAACTTTTGTTACACAGTGGTAAAATGTTTAAAAGTCATTTCAAAGAAATTGTTTGATGCTGTAGTACCAAAGTTAAGTAATAATATTAATAATAATATTCGATTTCATTTTGAAATTCCTGATATGAACACATTTCAAACACAAGAAAACTCTCTTTTAATTCTTGATGATCTAATGAGTGAGACAAATGGTGACATATGAATCTAATATTACTAAATATGCCCATCATAAGAATTTAAGTGTAATTTTTGTTGTTCTAAATTTATTTTCAAAGAGAAAACATGCGCGAGTCTCATTCTTAAATGAGCATTGTATAGTTGTATTTAAAAATAAAAAAAAACAAGTTACAAATACAATGTTTAGACCATAAAATTATGGCTCAACATAGTAAAGATATAAGACAAGTGTTTGAGGAAGCTACTTCTGAACATCACTCATATTTACTTTTTGATATAACTCAATCAACACTTGATGATTTACGTCTACGTCTAAATATATTTCCAGATGAAAGTTTGAACACACATAAAACTTTTCAGATTTTAATATTCAAACATAGTATCTGTAACAGTTGTTGATAGTGTAAAATCCTTACCTTTATCACCCATATTAGCATTACAATTTGGGTTTAAATCCAATATTATTATTATATAAAATAGCATTATTCCTGAACAACGGTTTTTAGACATTAGGCATCCTTATCAAATATTTATTTCTAAAGATATTATTCATCCTCAGTTTGTAGGTGATACAAAGGTACCAA
Source organism: Lepisma saccharinum (assembly GCA_022664845.1). Lineage (NCBI taxonomy): Eukaryota > Metazoa > Arthropoda > Insecta > Zygentoma > Lepismatidae > Lepisma > Lepisma saccharinum. The sequence continues at coordinate 6,242 of JAGDQP010037797.1, forward strand.
TTTTACGAATTGTAGCTATGACAGATAGTAATCATAGCAAAGTGCAAACCGTCACTTTTCAAAATGAACATTATTTCCCACCAGCAAAACTTCCTTTGACATCATTGAAATACTACTAAAGAATTACGCAGGGTGTAATTTACCATTTGAATCCAGAGCATTGAGAGTGACACTTCACTTTAAGCGCTTATTACAATGAAAAGAGGTAAAATTTTGTATATCCTACTTTGTAGGACCTGTTTATAAACGTGGACATGTAATATTTAGTATTTTCTTTTTTTTTTTTTTTTTTTCTTTGGCAATTACTTAAAAGGGGTTCAAACACGGTAGGACCACAAGAGTAGAATCATCATAATTTTCATGTTTCGATATATACGCATTATAAATTCGTAAAAAGTTAGTAGGATTCATCACCACCCTCCACGTAGGATTGTTCAAAAGGTTTTCATGGCCTGCTGACCGACTAAGACATTAATGTGTCACTCATTACATAAACAATTATCAAATTGTTTACGTAAATTTAAAAGATTAAAATCAAAACAACTTACGATACACGAGACAGTATGGAAGCAAATTCAGGTATTATCGTTTTAATTTATTGGAAATATGGACAATTGCAGCGTCTAAGGCGCCCGAAGTACTTTTAACTTGTCCTAGTACCTAAATGCTGCGTTTGGTGAGAATACGTCGAAAAAAATTGAAATATTGAATTATTGAAATTGAATGTAAACAATGCCAACTGCAAAGGCCTTTAGACGTGGTTTTAGACATTTTGACCCTTTCTGTACACAGTTGGCCACTTTATGTAGACGTTGTGACAGTGTTGGAGTTTAGACGTTTTGACACTTCGAATAGCTGATAGTTTGGGTCGTTTTAGACGTTTTGACCCTTTCTGTAGACGTTCTGACCGTGTTGGGGCTTAGGAGTTCTGACGCTTCGACGATCTGACCGTTTGTGGTTTCTGACGTTTTATCATTTTCTGTACACGATTTGTCCCTTTGTATACGTTCTGACTGTTTTTCAGTTTCGACGTTCTGTCACTTCGACGATCTGACCGTTTGTGGTTTTCGACGTTTTATCATTTTCTGTATACTATTTGTCCCTTTTTGTATAAGTTATGACCGTTTTTCAGTTTCGACGATCTGACCGTTTGTGGTTTTCGACGTTTTGTCTTTTTCTGTATACGATTTGTCTCTTTTTGCATACGTTTTGACCCGTTTTCTGTTTTGACGTTTTGACACTTCGACGTTCTGAGGTGTTCCCTTTTTGTTCATAAGTTTTGTCTTCCCTGTCTGTGAGACCTGAAAATGTTTTGTTCAAAGGTTTTGTTCAGTGCTATTGACTTTGCTCTAGTTTCCCCAGTTTCGTGGGTTCAATGTAGAAATAGTTTTTTTTTTTTTGGCACATTTCGGTGTGTTGATCCAATTTTTATTCAAGTTGTGGGTGACATCATGCAGAATGTCGTCAGTTAGTTGGTTCAGTTCTTGTTGAGTTCTTTACCCATAACAAGACTAAGCTGTTTTTCTGTTTCAATGAGAATTTATTTACAGAGTCTCTTTCTTTTACTAGTCAGTCTTAGTATCAACGGATGTATGATTTCTGCCTCTAGCCGGACTTGAATCCAGATTGTTTAGTGGTGTCCACCTCAAGACATTGAGCTCAATATGATATGTCCACAGTATAGAAGATTGCTTTAATCGGCTATTTTTTCTTATCTTGTCATTGAGAATTTTTGTCGCAGCCATTCACCACTGCCTCTTACGAATAACTTTTCTGTTCTAAAAAGACTGAAAATCTACTTTCGGTTATCAATTTCCAATGATCGATTCGCCTCATTGATGATTTGACTTTGGAGCGGAAAAAGGTTAAGAAAATCTATATTACACTTTGATACGTTAGAGATTTTTATCGGCTGTAAACAACACTTTGTACAAAGTTATCAATTAAAATTTTCTTATTTTTTATATCATATATCAGTATTACTTGTTTTTAGGCATATCATATTAATAGCAAAGAGATGCATGTTAATTACATACAGGGATTCCGTCAGAATTTTCATTTTTGGGGAGGTGTAAAGTCAAAATTGGGAGGGTGTAAGTGGAGTTTTACACTTTTCTGTTGATTTTGACCGTATGTTTTAAGTTGGGGTGCTCTCGAGGATTTGGGGGATGACACTCCACCACAGGAAGGGGGTCTGGCGGAATCACTGATTACATATATGCAGAGCGATTTTTTTTTCTGTTTCATCAAATTTCACAATGTTTGGGGCATAGAGCAATGCAACATATCCAAAAATGATCAAGGTATCTTTTAATTTAAGAGATAACTTATGAAGTAAAAACTACGCTTTCAAATAGTTGGGATGCGCCAAGCAATATATCATAATTAATAAGGTCTTTCCTAAATGATCTTGCCCCCCAAGCAAAAAGTGAAATGACGCCACTGTGCTTTACACAAAACAATGAGGAACCACGTACCGTCATATGGGATACTTGAGACACTTTAAATTTTTAGGTTATCACAGTTACAAACCTATTTCATAGTTCTCGATACTGACGCATGGGCAATTTTAGTCCACATGTGTAGTTTCGTAACCCATTATAATGGCGATGTACTTCTATATATTCTAAAAAACAATGAAAGCTATGTGATTTAAGTTACGCAGTGGTTTTGGGTGACTTGAAACAGTAGCCAAAATGATGTTTTAAAAATACATTTTTGTACAATGTCACAAGTTAGGACAACTTGGAGAAACCTAATACACACCTCCATACCAATATTAGCGATTTTATTTTTTAAAACATATTATACACAAAAAGAAAGAAACGCCATAAAACCTGCACTCACACTGTGAACATTTCAGAGCACATGAAAATCGATTAATCAACAACATTTTTATTTTCTCATATCAACCTTAAGTATAAAGTAGTAATTGGTGGTAGTAACTTACCATCTTCGAACACAATTGCTAAAAGCATACTGCATTGACACAAAGCTTTGACGAACAACAATTTAGCCACAATAGAATTTTAAAATATATATACAAGTTTGCTTCAAGTCTTCCTCGCTGTCTTAAGTAACCCCATTTGACGGTATTAAAAATTTCATCTTACGGTGTCATGTTACTGTTTGTAAGTCACTAGCCATACTAAATAGTTAGATATAATAAAACATAATGCTCAAGATTTAAGATTTTATATTGTTCATGTATCTACTTACAAATAATAAAAATTAATTGAAATGTAGGTATATGTAACGTTTTACAAATTATGTGGTGTTTCTATTTCATGAAGTTTTCTATGATAACTCTTTTAGCCAAGAAAGAGAGGCATTTTAATTTACAAATATAGTTTCTACAATCCTACTTCTAGGATAAGAAGACAAACACTTATTTCTCTAAACTTTGCTAATAACTTGTCTTAAATTTATTGCCGTGATTGAGTTAATCACTCCGTGTTACTCGTGTTTGTATAAGGATGTATTAAAATTGGTAACAACTCATATTTATATAATTTCCCTTAGTTTTCACTTCTAGAATTCTTGGAAATGAGTCACAGGTGTTACATTTGCTGCTTGCAAACAAACATTTACATCAGAAATTGGTTCACCTAATTCATTTACCATATCTCTGACACTGGTAAAAGTACCAACAGCAAGTCCTACTAACCCAAATATTACCAAACAAATATTTCTGATAAGGATGTAATTGAAACGTCCGAAACCTGCATACCACATGGTGCAAGTATCAACGAGAGCTGGCATCATGATACCCAGTATAGATAAGCAGAATGCACCAACTAAAGAAATAACAAGGCCCAACTGCGGAAAAGCCACTGCAAGGAGTGCTGGAAAATAACATACATGTAGTAAATAAGTTTTAATACATAGTTGATTCAACTAATTATTCAAATGCGTTCCCCCAGTCCACATATCGACAATAAAAAAGAAAAAAAAATCATTGAGTTGCCTAAATGAGGTGCATCTCCACTACTTTGAGTAAGTGAGCCAAGCAATGAGTGTCTAACGTTGTACGTTCAAGGATGATTCTACATAAAATCACGATTTCTCACAACACGAAACAACCCTTCATAGCAAGTCACATATTAACATGGATTATAAACTTTATAATAAATTATCATATGAAATTTTAAAAAGCAACTTTATATTTTGTTTTTATTAAAGAAAGGATTCATTTTGTAAGTCAAAATCTCATGAATACTTAATTAAGCTATATACGTTATGGTAGTTATAGTCTAGTCAACCTGTAAGAAAAACATACCCTAATCCCAAATAAATTCTAATTAAACGCATGTAAATGTAGTTTAGGTCTGTGGGGTCTGAAGACTCAGAGAAAAAAAGTCTACCAAATTCTGGCCACTTAAAACCGTGAATGAGATCATATCGAAACCTACCCTGAAATTTCGCTAGTAAAATCTACGTCATATAAAATGTTAACGAATTCAACTTCAAGATCCCGATATATTGGTACAAAGTGTACCTAATTTTATTTTTATCACCTAATCAACATAGGTCACTTCTGCTTCACTTTCGTCCTGGAATAATTCAGTGGCGAGTTGTAGCGTCTTCCCCATATTGGAGCACTCCACCACTACTTTCCTCTCCAGGGACGTACTTAGGGGATTCCAGGGGTTCCCAATTTCCCCGACATTAAGATATTTTGTTGTAAAATGAGTATAATTTTGGGCAAAATTATGTGGACATGTCACACCCAGAGAGACCTAGGGCCCCCCCAAAGCCAATTGATCTTACGAACAAAACTTCTATATACGTACGTGCTCCTTGCTAAAGGTAGAACCTAGTTAGCCAAACAACCTCAGTTTCTCTGCGCGTTCTTCATGCGTTTATGTTCCGTGGGAGTCTCTTGAAATTAATGGTTCAGAGCCCACTTTGCCTAAAGTTGTAGATCCCGCGGAATTGCTTACAACTTTGTTTAGGACGTTACTTACAATTCAATCAATCAATACCCACTAAAGAGATGACCAACTGATGTTGGACAGCTACGTCGCCACGCATTATTGCAGTTTCGATCTCTGCACCTTGCAGCTGAAAAGACCAGCTAGTTATTATCTATACGACTTGTCTATAGAACGTAGATTTTCGCTGCGGAATTTCAGCGTAGGTTTACATATGAGCTCATTGACGGTTTCTTGTAAGGACAGAACCTACAGTTGTTAGTGAAGCGGCTTCGGAATCACCCCGTTCAATGGAATACCACGAGATGTAAATCCATGAAGAATACGCAGAGAAAGTGAGCGTGCTTACCTGTTGGCTAACCAGTGTCTACCTTCAGCGGGGAGTAGGCACGTATCTAGAAGTTGGTTTTCCGGGGAGACAGAGGTCTGCCTGGGTGTAAAATATACATAAAATCTATATATTTTGCCTAAAACTATACTCAATTAAAAAAAAAACAACTTAAATTCGGATTAGGACCCACCTAAATATGTTCTTGGCGAGGGGTGTACAGGTGGAATGTTGTGATGTGGGAAGAGACGCTACAAGTCGCCAGTGTTTCATTCCAAGACGAAAGTGTAACAGAAGTGACCTCTTTTAATTAAAAGATAAATATGTACACTTGGCAGGAATATTCCAGCCACTTTCTCGGGACCTTGCAGTTAAATTTCGCAGTTAAATTTTTCTTGGGTGTGTGTACAGTATGTGACTTTCCTATAAGACGCAGATTCTCCTAGCAAAATTTCAAGGTAAATTCTGTGACCTTTCTTTAGGACGTAGATTCTGTTAGCGAAATTTCAAGGTAGGTTCCGATATTATCTCATTGACGGTTTTCTTCCCAGTCCGTTTCAAAGTGGTCACTGCTTGGAATCGAAAAAATAAAATTAGCTGTATCGTATTTATTATTAAACACAAACTCGATATTATAAAAGATTTAACATGCAGTGTGTCTTATGTTTGTGGGTCAAACTTAACAGTCAAATTCCTGACACCAAAACAAAGAAAAAGTATGGATATTATAACAATATAGCCTGAAAAACAAAGCTTTCTGACAAGGCTGAATTCTTTAATAACAAAAATAACTTCAAACGTAACGGTTTCGTAAGTATACCACTTCCTTCCTCAGACTGCACTCTACAACTGAAGTTGTGGTGCTGATTGCCACAACCAGTTTTTGGTGCTGATAGCCACGCGTGCTGACTACCACAACCAGTTTTTGGTGCTGATTGCCACAACCAGTTTTTGGTGCTGATTGCCACGATTCTTTTATCACGAATATATAGGACCTCAATGGCGTCCTGACTGCAAGGAACCTGAATCAAACAGCATTTAGGAAGAGGGGGAAGGTTGGAGAGGTACTTTCACATGTACATGTGTAGAATAAAATTACATTAAAAGATATGTAATAGTAAAAAATACACAAAAGTACATTGAAACTCAAAGTACGGTACACTAAAGAATCCCGTTTCCGAGAATTCTTGCCCCAATGTACCACCAGCGTTTCAAACAAATTACCTAGTTGCTTGACGTTTAACGACGACATAAAGGCTTAACGTGACCCGGCGGCCAAAAGCATGAAAGAAACGCGATGAATCCTAATCCATAACACATTAAATTTTAATCCATACTTCCAAACGGCTCTAATAGGAACTTTGTCACTTGCTTCAGCGCAAAGTACACGTCGTCCAGTAAAAAAGCAAAAAGTAAATAATAATAACCCTCTAATATATTCCGACATAGATTAGTCTAATTTTTGTATGTAGCTCAAACTTCGAAGGCATTTTCGCAAGTCGCTATGGATTCGCAAATCTTCAAGAATTACTTGTATCCTGCCGCTAACTTTTCTGTAGACTGGATTCCTCTTCTTCTGTGGAACTTGTACCTCAAATTTCCTGTAAGAAAATTTGACTTTGTTTCTTCCTTAAGGCTCTTCACTAGTGTAAAAACGTGCGAGGAGTTCTTGGAAATTGCATTGTTTAACCGGTGATGCCAGCCTTCCATACCATTATTTATGCGGTGCCTCTGTCCGCTGCAGTTCCAAGTTTTGACGGACATGTTAGGGTTCTCGAGCCATTGTTGTGTGAAATAATTGTTAAAGGCTCTACGTGGACACTGCTCCATGATAAGCAACCAGCCATCATCAAAACAGTCACTGGGTATAAGTGCTAGTGTTGTCACATATACGGATGTGTTGGCGCATTTCCTCATTATGCAGGTAGTCATTCACGAAGCATAAAAAATCTGCACTTTCCGCCAAATGCTTTGGTTGAAGTGAAAGTTACAACAGATACCTCGGTATTTGGAAATGCAGAATTTGATGCGTTCAGAGCTGCACTTTCAAAGTCCACTTTAAGAACACTGGGAGCGTGCTGTTCAGACCAAGTTCTTACAAATGTAAACAAGCCGACCAGAATATGAATAGACGTGGCAAGTTTTGGAACAATCGATGAACCATGCCAAAACAATAAAGAAGCACAGATGTGTTACTACTCTTCGCCTCTCGCTTGAAGTGTTGCCATCCAAGAAATTTTGTTGCTGGTTGTTTTGTATTAATTTTAGAACCAAGGTATTAAAACTTTCATTACAGATAAGAAGATAAAATGAATTGTATGGGCGGTAACAGCACTATGGCTTAAGCCCTTCCCGAAATTACATTACAGTTACAATATATTGATTATTGAGAAGCTATATTTATTGTCCTTGTAATCCACATATGGGAAGAAGATTACAGATGACTTGGGCAAGTTAAATAAAAGCTCTGTTACTAAAAAAAACTTTTATGTTTGTCACTCTCTCACCCCACCTCTTCTATCTCTTAAGACAGTTTTCTAGTTTCTACCTTGAGATACGCTGACAAGACTTTTACCAAGGCTTCATGGCAGAGGTGTAACTACATATTAGCTCCCCACCCCGCAAGAGAATACCCATGGCCGAAGTTGGATACTCACGGTCCATTGAGAGGCTATTGTGAAGGGCTCCTCACATTGCGGGCTTTTGCGACATAGTAGTTACACCCCTGCTTCATGGTCCAGGCGGTAGTGTCCGTGCGACTTCGAGACCGGCCATCGTGACATTTTTGTCTAGGTTTGTCCTCAGCCACACCAGACGAATGTCGGAATGATACCTTCGTAAGAGGCTGGTCGACTACCTTCCCTCATCTTCATTACAAATACTTCATGAAGATCCCTTCTTATATTGTCCTCCCAACGTCATCTCGATCTTCCCAAAGGTCTCTTTCCCTCCGGCTTTCCAACCAAGATGGAATACTATAATCTTCGTTTCCCCCTATCCGAGCTACATTGCATACCCACCCAAGTTGTCTTGATTTCACTATTTTTACAGCATCGGTAGATGAAGTATTTAAACTTGTGTACTTTCTATATGTTCTCGTTCTTAGTTGCTATATATCTAGCCACACTTTTGTTAATAAAATATAATTTTGGAAGGTTAGATGCTTAATTGCACAACAAAGTAAATAAACGGGCTGAAGATATAACTGAAAGATTATTTGAACGCTATACAATTCCAAGCCCCTTGACGGATTAGATAGAATAAAGGTATTATATTCCTTAGTACCGAGCCACCGTAGCTCAGTGTTACAGTGTTGGCGTAGCATTCGGGAAGTCACGGGTTCGGCTCCAGTGGACGACCATACTGACTGAGGATTTTCGAGGGTTTTCCTGTCACACCAGGCAAATTCCGGGATGGCACTTTCAATGTAGGTCGTGGCCGACACCTTCACGAATCCTTTCTCCTCCCCTATCCCAGCCTGAGCCTTAGATGCCTAAAGGCCATAAATGAAATTAAAAAAATATTCCTTAAAACATAGAGAGATTAACTATGGCTTTAAAAGATTGCCCCTTCCCCCCAAAGGGGTTAAACGTGGATGAAGTGCAACTCAGAAACCACTTAAGTTAGAAATTTGATATTTAACATGAAAATACTTTGTTTCAACTCATTACCAATAGCTATCTTAATTTTTGATTCGACATCAAAACCTCTTAAAGAGTGGAATATGAGAAATCGAAAATTGTTAAAGGTTAGAAACTTGAAATGGATATTCCGTAGGACAAAGAACAATAAATGACAAATGTTACAAGTCGACAAGTCAGTGCTGTGACTTCCAGATGCAACGACCTTTAACCTTGAAGAAGTACCTTTGCTTTCCGCCCCAGTGATTCCCTTCTGCGTAAAACATGCTGTTAAACCCCTAAATGATATTTCAGCCCATCCCACAATTGCTAGAAGGAAGCAGTCAGACTGAATAATGAGACAATAGTAATCTCACGCAAAAGCAAGTTTCAATGTTTTAAAAGAGTATGTTTATGGTATACTTTCCCGGCTACATCTTTGGTAACACTGTTTATGTCCTTGACAAGACTTCTGCTGCAGTGTGTAAACAACCACTAGCGACCTCACCCTCGCGTCTATTCTCACTTTGGTCGGCTTATACTTTGTTTTGTCAGGAAGCAATGGTATGATCGATGTACTCTCACGTGAACTCCCCATGTCTGCATGAACTGTGTACAGCTGCGAACAGCAGACTTTTAAACCTTTTCGTTATAGACATATTTACAGTATACATAAGTTTTGCTGTAATTCTATTCTACAAATGTACATGTGAAAGTAAGTACCCTCTTCACACCTCCCCCTCTTCCTCTGTTTCATTCAGGTTCGTGGCAGGGAGTACGCTACATCCCCCAACACCCCCTAACTCCCTCACTAGACATCGACAACACCCCTAAGGAAAATATCTGAACATCCCCCTAATGGGGGTGTTCTTTCGCGACATTTAATAGTGAGAAATTCCTGGAATTTCGATTTACAAATACGGCAGTTATGGTAATAAATAATCAAATCTTGGTAGCAGTTTTGTATTTATTCCGAAGAAATAACCTCTTTTGAGCTACATTCTTTTCTTGTCGCCTCACAAAAATCCAATAGCAGCAAAAGGAATGAGACAGAAAACAATAAACATCCCCGTATGAAAACACCTGTTTTGTGACTGCTACCTGCGGTGTTAGAGTGCAGAGATAGTAGACTCTCTTCAGATGGGGTAACATCCATAAGTCCTAAATTACAGAAGTTCTAAAAAAACTGTCACAAGTCCTAAACTTTAGGACTCCTGCAAATTAGGACTTCTGTAAACTCCAGTGAACTGGCTTCTTGTCTTTTAGGACTTCTGCAATTTAGGACTTCTGAAATTTAGGACTTCTGGAATTTGGGACTTCTGCTATTTAGGACTTGTGCAATTTAGGACTTGTGCAAGTTTTGTCCCTTTGCTTTAGTTCTCAAAATCGCCACAAACAAGAGAACCACCGCCACTTCTGTAAACCAAACGTTACAAATACAGTGGACATTTCGTCCGCCATGAAGTGATATTGATAAGCTTGAGAAAACTCGTTTAGATTATCCATAAATCCCAAATTTTTCTTTTTAACAAAAAGTGATTGCTTGTGAAAAGGACACTACATTATTTTGAATTGTATCATCGTAGAACTATTATTGACTGCTTTACATTATTGAAATGAGATTTCAAAATGCAAGTGTTCCTTTTAATAATAATAATACATTAGATAATTATAATCAATTTCACATAAAAAAGTTATTTCACTTGCGGTGAATTATGACTGGATGTTTTGGCCACTTCGAGCTATTTCTAGAAAGTCAGTCCCGTTCTATGCTAGCTGTTAATAGCCAGTCAAAACTTCATCAGAAATAAAATTCTCAAGAGTTATTTGGATTTTTCCATAGTTAGTTCTCATAGAAAGCCTTACGGAAATATTTGACAAATTCGTTATGTGATTTGTATCTTAATGAGAAGCTCCTCAATTGTCCTCACGATTCTGGGTCAACACCGAAATTTTTGAAAACCCATACGGGAAATCGAGCCAGGAACCACGTGCACCGTAGGCACGAGCGCTAACCACTCGGATAAGCGGTATTATTATTATTATTATTATTATTAGCGAGGTTACATAGAGACAGAACCTACAGCTTAAAATGGGACCCAAACAACTACTCGGCTTTTATCCGAGGCTTTAGGCTCTCAGCAGGTAATGTCCGGCCTGTTATGGAGAGTTTCTTTACCAGTTAGTGTTTTTCTATTATTATTATTATTATTATTATTATTATTATTATTATTATTATTATTATTATTATTATTATTATTATTTGCTTCAAAAACTTCCAAGTTGAAAATTTATGCTGATTCTAAACTGCTGGGTATTCTTGTTGAAACAATAAGCAATTTTGCTAAGTTATCATTCACTAAGACCCCCAAGTCTAAAATCCAGTCGGGATTGCATTCCCTACTTTGGTGACTACCTGGGACAATGTATTTCCAAGATATCTCCACGCCCATATCAATAATAATAATAATGTGTCTTTCCGAGATTTAGCAACCAGTCTTAAGTAACGGATTGGTGTAGGCCTTGACCACACAGTTTTTGCTCATCAACACAAAAGCTATTTTGAGGTAGGAGTTATTCCACTAAATTTATTTACTACCTGCTAGCTATAGAGCCAGGATACGTGCTTGACTACAATTGATTTTTATATTCCATTAAATCCATCAATTTCGCTATTTCACGACCCACAAATTAGGAACTAAAGTGAACAGCTTCATTCAAAACATGTTCAGGAGCATATAAACTGGTACCGCATAATATTATATTTTTCTGGTAATTCAAACTATTCATTCTCAGTCAAATGATATAATTCTTGCAATGGGGTTTGAAGCCCAGAACCTCGGAGCCATCTCAGTTCGCAGATACAGTTTGGGTTCTTATTATTTTGTGATCATTAGGGATCGAAGCCCGAAGCCCTGGAATTCAATAGGCACTACCTTTAACTTGTGCGTAGGGGCCAGAAAGTCTTATATTTGGGCTGATATGTGTGGTATATTCAGTGGGAGCCATTTATGTAGCTTTTCAAGCTGAAAAGCGCTCCAGGTTTCACGAGTAGTTCTCAACCTCTAGTAGCAAGTAGCTGCTAGCTTTTATATGTTATAATTTAGGTTTAGATGCTTCCAGGCACTTTATTTTGGATTCCGAAGTGTAGCGTTTGTTCACCTGTCTCTCAAAAAGGTCGAATATTTACGAATGCACTTAAATATCACAAGTGTATAGTAAACAAATATGGCGTCGAGCCCAATGATAAGCAAAACAATGTATTGAAATAAGAAAATAAAACTCATTTTCAAAGAAGCAGGTGCGCCATGTTTATAATCTAAACCGAATACA
>JAGDQP010037798.1:0-10456 GCA_022664845.1 Lepisma saccharinum
TATGTCTGAAGAGGATCTTTGCTAGAAGGTCGAAACGTTACGTGTAATTTATTTTTTTACGAATAATATAGTCTTGTTCAGCAGTTTCAGTGTTTTTAGAAATGAAAAGAAAGAGAAAACACTGGTTAAGCGTGAGTTACATAGCTAAGTCAAGTAGAAGTTAAGTTCCAGCTTCCCTTATGTGTTTAATTATTAAACAAAACTTAATATGTTAATACTATATTTGAAAAATTGCAATCTGTGCTCATACTTTCATGTTCTATTTTCTTTTAATGGAGAGACTAATTTTGTCATGTTTGTTTTTGTCCGTAACGCGGGGCTACAGCTTAATCAGTGATAGAGAGTGGCAAAAGAACTTCAGATTCGAGTTCAAACTCCATAATTTATCCGGTTGGTTTAGTCTGGTAACCTTGCTTTGTTGTATTTTTGTACTATATATACTTCCTTAAAATTGAACATATATTCGGATTTTCGTTATTTTATTTGCCTTTATTTCTGATACCCATAATAATATGTTACTTGCTGCTACAATAATTCTTTACAATGCTTTTGTACTATGCGCGCTTAAGTACATCGTAGTGTAACGTACGCTAATGTAAAGCAGGTAGAGAGAACGTGACTTCCTATTTGAGATCAGCGACCTCAGTTTACGTTGCCGTTTTCTATCTGTTTCGCTACATCTTTTCTTTACTGTAATTTAATGTTATAGGCACTTCTATGTAATTAGATATTATACTCAAATTTTCACTATCTTTTTCATCTTTATTTCGGACTTTCATGAGTATGTACCATTTGCCGTTGCAGCCATTCTTTACAGTTTCTTTGTACTATACACACTTCAATTTATTATTTGCGGCTGCCTTCATTCAAGGCACGGGTGACCGTTTCACGCGCTGGTGAATACATACAGACAAACCACTAAACAACGCTGCTAGTGGCTACGCCTGAAGGGAGCCTTAGCAACGGCACCGACGCCCGTTAGCAGCGCTTTCGTGGCTGTGTGTGTGAAACCTAAGTTATTTCTAGTATTCATCAACGGTAGCGCTGCTAGTGACCTCGGTAAGGTAGCCTTAAATTTGTCTCTAGTACTCGCTACAATAAATATTATCTTTACTTTTAAATTGTGGTATGGTTAATAAATTACAGAATTAATTACGTAATATGGTTAATATTTATGGAATTAACTTATTTTATTTATTTTTTATTTTTTTTGCAGGCAAAGTATGAGACATAGTAGTATATCTCACCGGGGCAAACAATGTATTGGCTAACCTATTTATGCCCCGTCAATGTGTGCCGAAGACTCTTTCTCAAGATCTTATGCATCTGCAGTGTTAATAAAATAGTATTTGGTGTCGGATTCGTCATAGGGGCATGGCTGGCTGTCTTTCTGTATGAACCGTCCAAAAGTGAAACTCCAAGTGAATCACTCTCATCAGTCAAGCCATACTCCGCAATCAGTTCATACTCTAAGTGGCTTTTGAGGCAAGATCTTTTAAGTAGAAGAGTGAATCCAGAGATCATAAGTTACGGTGATTTCAATAAGTCAAAAAATTACGAACTACAATTTCTGTTTGAAAAAGTGCATGTCGTGTGTGTGGTTTTTGTCCAAAAGGTGAAGAATGCAGTTGCAGTGAACAACACTTGGGGTCGACATTGCAATGATTTAATGTTTTTCTCGTTCTTCAACAATGACACAATTCCTATTGTTCGACTCCAGGCTTTATCATCATGGCATTTTTTGTGTGATACCATCCGCTATATATGGAAGAAACACAAAACGAAATTACAATGGACCCTTTTTGTTCCAGACGATATGTTTGTGATTCCTGAAAATTTGAGGTACTATGTAGCCCACTTGAATCACAATGAACCGTTTTATATGGGACATCCCATGCTCTTTTGGGGAGTGTCATATAATTTGGGTCAAGCTGGTTACGTGCTCAGTAAAGGCGCCATAGACAAAATTTATGATAAATTTCGTACCACTGATAGCTGTTCTAAAGGTGGTAAGAACTGGAAAAATGAAGATTACTATTTAGGTGAGTATCTGTGTTGTCTTGAATAGTAACACATGATCGTAAGTCTAAAACACAATGAACATGGTATTGTCATGTTCCATAAAGCACTTCATAATGCTTAACACCGTTTTTGCTATCTGTGTGTGTGTGTGTACTTAATTCCTGGCTTTGTAGAACATTGTCAGAACCTAGATTTTTTATGTTCCTGTTTACAAGTTTTTCTTTACCCCTTTTTACATCTTTAGTACAAGTTCCCGTATCTGGAGTATTTCAACAAGCTAGCTAAGCCGTGACGTCACATCGGTCTCGTTGCCATGACGTCGACGAGACTTTCTTCCAAACATTTTACTACCGATATCATGGGAGATGAGTACCAAACCAGAGTTCCATGCCGGAAAATAAGAGAGTGGGTTATTGAGGTTTCTGTGGACAACATATGTTTCGCTCATTATAGCAAGACGTGCATATTCTCTTTTAGAATTTAGCTTACCTTCTTAGTAAGTTCTTAGTCATGTGATCGGTTAATATATGAGCTTATAGAATGCCTTTTGTGAAAGACATATTCAGCTTTTGATTTTATTGTTTTAAATGTATTTTACTTACTTATCCGGCTTCTTGGACCGTAGTCGATCCTTCACCTCCTCAATCCTTGCCTTCCATTCTTCTCTCTCCTGTGCGATCCTTCTCCACCCACGCACTCCAAGTAGCTCTTTCGCATCTTTTTGGACTTGATCTTCCCATCTGGTTCTCGGTCTTCCTTTCCTTCTGCTTCCTTCGAACCTTGCACTTATCATTTTATTTGGTATTCTTTGGTCTTTCATTCTTACAACATGTCCCGCCCATTGTAGTCTTTTTATTCGCACATAGTTCGATATTGCAATGTCTTCGTATATTTCCGCATTGTATCTTTTCCTCCATTGATCTTCTTTAGTTGGTCCAAATATTCTTCTTAACACTTTCCTTTCAAATATGTCTATTTGCTTTATAACCACTCCAGTAAAAGCCCAGTTTTCGCATCCATATGTTAATATCGATCTTATCAAAGTTTTGTAGAGTATGGTTTTATATTTGCAGTTTATATTTCTGTTTTTAGACACTGTTAATATTGCATAGTATGCTTTATTGGCTGCATGTATCCTACTTCCAATTTCTTCTATTTCCTCATTATTTTCAGTCAATATTGTTCCTAGGTATTTAAATTTTTGTACCTTCTCAATCTTATACTCCCCGACTTCTATCATCTTTTCTGCTTCTCTCTTCCGCCGTGACTGTATCATTATTTTTGTTTTTCCTTCATTGATTTTCAGTCCTACTTCTTTACCTTTGCTCTCTATTTCATTAAATGTTTTTATTGTTTCACTTTTGGTGCGTCCTATTATACCTATGTCGTCCGTCCGCGTATCCTGTGATCTGTACTAGCTTGTTTTGTAATGTTCCGTTTGTATCTACTTTTAACTGTCTTATTACAAATTCTAAAACAAGATTAAATAACATTGGGGCAAGTCCATCTCCTTGTTTTAGCCCTTTTGTTACTTGGAATGGTTCACTAAGTTCGCTCTTAATTTTCACATACGCCCTTGTGTTTTCCATTGTTGTTCCCACTAGTGTCACTATTTTCTGCGGGTAGCCAAAATATTTCCATTAACTTTTCTCTTTTTACGGAGTCATATGCTTGTTGAAAGTCTACGTAGATCTGGTGAGTCTCTATTTCGTATTCGCCGCATTTTTCCAAGATCTGTTTCATGACAAATATTTGGTCTGTAGTTGACCTTCCTTTTCTAAATCCCGATTGATATACCCCGAGAATACTCTCAGCCAGTAGTTCCATTCTTTCCTTCAATATGCCGGTAAATACTTTATATGCACTACACAGTAAAGATATTCCCCTATAGTTGTTACAATTCATTTTGTCGCCTTTCTTGTATATGGGGCATATTATACTTTTTCTCCAGTCTTCTGGGATTTCTTCTTCCACCCATATTCTTGCTAGCAGTTGCTGAAATAGCTCTTCAACTTCCCTTCCTCCATATTTTATTAACTCGTCTGGTATATTATCATACTCTGTTGCTTTTCCATTTTTTAGTTTTTGTATTTTCCTCTTGATCTCGTCTGTTGTGGGTATATCTGTTATACATTCTTTATCTTCTATCCCATCGTAACTTGTATCTGTTCGTTGTTCCTGTCTGTCGTTCATTTCATCTTCTTGATCCTGTTCTTGTGGGTATTCCCGCCATCTTTCTTTTATCCTTGTATCGTCCCCTATAATTTTACCTTCCTTATCTTTACACATTGTCGTTTGCGCAATGAATCCTCTTCTTATTTTCTTGATCTCTTTGTATACTTCTGCCGTTCTAATCTCTCTCATATTTTCTTCTATGTGTGATATTTGTTGTCTTGTCCACTCTCTTTTCTTCTTTCTGCATATTCTGTTTACTTCCTTATTAATCCTATCCATTTCTTCTTTCTTTCTTCTTGTAGCCCTATTGAGAAAATCCTTGTACACTTGTCGTCTTGTCTGTACTATTTCTTCACATTCTTTGTCGAACCAGCTATTTTTCTTCTTTAATGTTACTTTCCCTATCGTTAAATCTGCTGCTGTTGTTATGCTCTTTTTCATTCCGTTCCACATGGATTCTACTTTATTTACATTGTCACCTCCTGTTGATCTTTGTATTTCTTCATTCCTTATTGCTTTTCGTACTTCTTCGTGGTATTTTTCTATCTTGCAGTTTATCTACATCAAAAGATACATTTCGAAATACTGTGGCTCTCTTTTTAGTTGAATTCTACACCTAAATTTGATTCTTACTAGGTAGTGGTCTGTTCCTACGTCCGCGCCTCTCTGACTTCTTATGTCTATTATACGTCTTGCATATCTTCTGTTAACTATAACATGATCAATTTGGTTGTGTACTTTTCCATCGGGTGAACGCCATGTTATTTTATGGATATCTTTGTGTTGAAAGGTTGTAGAGCTAACTATTGCATTGTGGCTAGATGCAAACTGTATTAATCGCTGTCCGTTATCATTTGATTTCTGATGTAGGCTGTTTTTCCCAATTGTTCCCTCATATATCTCCTCTCTTCCAATTTGTGCATTTAGGTCTCCTAGCACAATTTTTACATCATACTGAGGTAGGGATTCGTATATTTGTGCAAGTCGCTCATAGAATTCATCTTTTTCCGTCTTTTCTGTTGGGGAGTAGACATTCAGTATCGATACATTATTGAATCTTGTTCTCAGTCTGATGTAGCATATCCTCTCATTAACAGGTTTAAACTCGTTATATTACCTTTCACCGATCTTTCTACTATAAAGGCAACCCCTCCCTCTTTCTTCTCTTGTTTTTTTCTTCCGCTGCTCAATATTGTAAAATTTTTCGTGTCCCAAACATTGTTATCGTTCCATCTTGTTTCTTGGATTGCTGCTATTTTAATTTCGTATTCCTGTAGTTGTTGTAGTAGTATTTTCAATCTGCCGGCCTTTCTGAGTGATCGTACATTCCACGTTCCGATATTCAAGTCCATATTCATGCGCCGAGCCAATCTCTTTTTACTTCCGTCCTTAATCCGAGGCAAATCTTAAGGCTTCATAACCCGCTGATATTTAACGGTGTTGGGTGGTTAACTCTACGCCCAACCCCCCAACTTGGAGGACCAGGAGTTTTCTGTCGGGGTCCTCTTCCCCTAGCCTTTATGGATCCATCCATCAACCGCAAGGCAGCGGTGATTTTCTGTCAGGGTTGTCTCCCTTAGCCGAATTGTCCGCGACTGCTTATTCGTCAGATTTATCTGCTTATTTCGCAGCTGGCCCTCATGTCTGGGGGCCTTTCCACTATCTGCAACCCGTGGACGCACTGCGCGGCCTAAGTAACCCCGGAAATGTATTTTACTGAAGTCTATTAGACCATTCGTTGATTTATTTAACGCTCGGGATACCGTGGTAGAATTGCCACGTGCAACCCAAGGACATAATATGCTTGGGCTAAATTTTAATTGTTAAGTGTTGGAGAAATATAATTTCGTTATGGAATATAGAGCCTTAATTTAGGACTTGATCTTGATTTTTAGACTTGGCCCATGAAAGTCCATATTTCTGAGAAAGGTTCTTAAAATACCATATTTTTCAATATTTACATTCTTTCACTTTTGTGAAAGCCGTTTCCATTAAACCAGTTCATATATTAATATAGTAATTGGATATCAATATTGTTTGCATTTTTATCTAGCTATTAGATCATTGTTCATCCTTGTATTGTATTGTAATATATGAGGGTGTTAAAAGGGCTCTATAGGTAAAATCCCGTTCTAACGAATTTTACAGGACCCGCTAGTTTTCCTGTTCTATTTGTATGCGTCCCGGGTACTTATTGCCTGCTAAAAAGTATGTGTACCATCTCATATTACAGTGTAAAGATTCAAACGCCGCGCGCTGGTTTGGATGGTAACAAAGAATACGATAACCAATCAAAAGTGACCCATCAGCTAGGTAATCCCGCCCACAGCAACTGCTAGCCTCTTCGATGATTTTAAGTTTCTCTTCAAGCGACAGCTGACGTCGTTTCTTTTTAATATTCTCATCCATATTCACGACAAGAGATGTACTAAATCCCAATCACTCTCATTCTTCACCAAATTAGAAATGAAGGGCTTATTACTTTTTGCTAACTTTATTTCATTTACAGTAATTGTCAAGTAGCTTATTGTTGTGTATACACGAAAACGAACGAAAAATATCTGGTATTGCGATGTAATATCATCAGAGTTCGTTGTAAAGGGGAGATTATTATTATGCATGTTGGACTGGGAAGACACGTTCGTTATAACAATTTTGTTATGAAGGCGTTCGCTGTAATGAATATTTTTTAACACAGAGTAAATGGTGTTTTCGGCGGAGATTTCGAAAAAAACTTGGTTCTAACGAAAATTTGTCTTCGTTTGTAGTTCGGCATGGAAACCCAATTTTCCGCACCTCGCGCTGAAAAGTCATGATGATTAGAGTAGATCCTGCTGCAGTTTGAAAATCTTGTGTGATGGTGGGGATTATGCTGTACGATCCTCTTTAACACTCCACGGTTTCTGGTGGTCAACATGTGAGATCGGCTGTACACGTCCCTACATGTTTCCACTTCACTATAACATCGGAAATAATAGACTTAGGAATGTTCAAGAGGGTAGAAATCTCGTGCACAGACTTTTTACACTAGTAGCACCCAATCATCTAACCATGGTAAGGTACGTAAGTTTGTCAGGTCGTTCCATTCTACTGTCTGCTAACTACTAAGATCGCTGACCGCGTGTTCCACGAGGTAGATGGCAATACTGTCTCGTGCTCTTTGATAAATATACGTTTTGCGGGGTGACCTGATATTTTGATCACATAGTGTATATCGGGTATATATATATATATCTTCCTCTTACGGAAAGGGGGAAGCTAACATAAACACCAAATATAGGGAATAGGAAGTTATAAATGAAAACTCTTGCATGGGAAATACTTGGCTTTTATTTCTAACCACTCCTGTAGAAGAAGCTATATCTGGCTCGTGCCGAAGTCCCAGGAATACTCCATTTCACAGCGTTACATCGACTTGTATGTGTACTGTCATTCCGTAAGTGTTTATAATCGTTTTTCTTTCGTTTTTATAGTTATAAATATTTGTTCTGACATGGGTTAGATGGTAGAAGAGATTAAGCTGAATCTCTTCCACGGCAGTAAAGAATGTTGGGATATACTTTACTTTTATATGGTTAGAAAATTGTAAAGCCGACTCGTCCGCCAAGTAAATTGGCGGACACCAATATAATGAGTTCTAAATAATTATTCTTTTCTAATGTGACATCATAAGTATTATAATATTATCAAAATTGTTAAATATATTTTCTTTAATTTATCACATTACAATATTTGTTAATTATTTTTCCGTTATATAGAAATAGTTCGTCTGACATTCTATTCGTACGCTTTGTAAAATGTTTTTGTGTGCGCACACGTATAATTGATTTCTCATATTGTTAAAAATAAATACGTAATTCCAAGTCTTTGAACAAAATCATATTTTGTATACTACAACTTTAAATACAGCAAAAGGAGGACACATCCAACGACCCTCATGTTCTTGCATACGCGCCTCAAAAGACTGGGGGACGTTACAAGATTCAGTGTTAAGTAATCTGCACACGACGTTACATCTTAAAGTCACTTTAAGAAGCGCCGCTAACTTTTAAGGGTAGAGCGCTCCTCTAGAGGGGTGGGTGGGTGCTGTTATATGGCAATGTGGGCTTTGTGGTGGGCAAACACAGTGTGAGTTGTTTTCTCGAGATTTTCCCGTTTCCTCCTACTTTCTTTGTTCCACCAGTTCATCTATTATCATTCATCCGGCCTGAGCCAAAGTTGCCTAAAGGCCTTAAAAATTAAATTCAAATTCTCTGCAAGATGTTCAGCTACCGTTGTGAAAGTCTCAAGCAATAATAATGGCATATCTACAGACTGAAGTCAGACTCAGACGCAAATATTTAGTTCAGACTTAGTGTCTTATAAACTATTTGTGTCTGACCACAGTCTGTAGATGTGTTACTTTGTGTATGAATTTTCATTATTTTTAAAATTAAGAAATAAAGGAATCTGATCCAGTTCCGAGGGAAAGACTTCACTTAACTACAGTTCAATTTCCTCTATGTACAATGTCAGGCTCATAGGCAAGTACGGAAAAGTGCGGTTCCACTACAGTGTTCTATGCTCCAGATAGAATATACAGTTACGTGTACATAGGGGGAGGTAAACTTATATATCTTGATCCGTGCCACCCCACCCCTCCCTTCAGTTCGTGGCTGCCGACGTACATACAGTTTATACGACTCAGTGGAATGAATAGTAGGGGTTACTTTAATCACTGAAATGCTGTGTGACTTGTTTTCCTAATTAAAATTTACTTCCGATGCTAATAAAAATAGAAAATGTTACAGGCTAAGTGCAGGACCTAAAAATACATTTGTAGGAACATGTCGTATCCGTTGGCACTCATTTAGCGCATGCAGAATGAAAAATGAAGTTTTATTATTTTTAAGGACGTACAGTTTTAGGAACAGACCTTTTCAGTTCTTTTCCTTAAGGAACAGAGACAGACTTGATACAGTCTCTTTTCGAAGAAAGAAAGAAAGTATTGAGATTTTTCATTGCCTGTGCAAAGCAACTTAAACATACGGGTTAACATAGCTTCTTTCTGTAAAGGTAAAGACGTTTCACAGGCAGAGAATATGTCCTACAAAGCTATGCATTTCGTATACAAACGTATACATTTCGTAGCCTGTTTTATGAAATTTAGGCGTTTTTCAGACAATAGCTTGTGACAGGAAGCTATATGCTGTATATGGAGGAATATCTGCAGTCGTGTGATACGGCTATCTTAATCGTATCTTCCGAATGAACAGCGTATGTTCTAAATAATGAGATGAAATCAGTATGCTGATACCTGAGGAAAACACAACTGACTATTATATGAATAGCATGCAGAAAATAAACACTTAATGAACAAATCAAAAGACGAAAATTATCTAGTACCTCCACGTATATTATTATCGACAATATGTGATCCACGTACTTTAATCGGGCTTTCTTTACTCGTAATATCACAAATTACACATTTAACTTAAAGTCAGCATTAGTATCACTTTAATTTAATATTTACAGTTATGTCACATCAGTTAGATACTGGTCGTTAAGATAATCACCAACAAAAAGTTCCCAGGCTACAACAGGCTTTTTGTGTCAAACGCTGGTCGATGCATGTTTCTTGTTTCTTAAGCACTTATAGCTCATCGCTGCACTATATTCAAATATGCTGGTGGTATGCGGCTGCTGTTGACACTGAAAAGTGCACAAAGGAATATATAAAACAAAGAACATTATTTTAATTATCTCTTCTTAATTTTGAATGGAAATAATAGTAAGGTATGGGATTCTATTTTAGGGTATCAAGAAGAGCCTTCGGTAAATATGTACACAACAAACCCAAGCTATGAGAATAATCATTAGAAAATCCACACAGTGATAGGATGACAATGCTAAGAACAATTTTATTCGAAGTATTGGCCATCGCTAGCGATACATTTGTGCCATCGTTCCGGCAATGTGTGGATGCCAGACCAAAGAAACGGTGCCTCTTGTGCTGCAAACCAGTCCTCAAGCCATTTTCGTAAGATGTGAAGCGCTAGTCAGCAAGTGTGTGTCCCATGGATGCAAATAAGTGAAAATCGGAAGGCGCCAACCTGGTGAGTAAGCCGCGATTTCCCAGACAAACGTCGCAATCTTTTCCTTGACCGGTTTTGCTGTGTGGAAGGGTGGATTATCGTGAAGCACAATCACTTTATGTTGTCTTTGGTCATATTCTGGTCGTTTTTCACGAAAAGCTTGATGCAAATCGATCATTTGTTGT
>JAGDQP010037799.1:2586-18455 GCA_022664845.1 Lepisma saccharinum
AATGATAAATGTAACAAGAATCTATGCGCGTTACAGTGGAAGTATTTTTTTTTTTAATTAAAAAAAAAGCTGAAGCCATAATTAGGGTGCGCTTAAATTCAGTGGTGTCTTCAATTCGAAGAAATACAGCATATCGCTTTAATGTAGAACCGAATTCTGTAGTCGAGTGGACTAGGGCACTGGAACGCCGTTCACGAGGTTGCTGGTTCGAATCTCGTCTGGGCACAGATGCTTGTGGATTTTAAGTCTTAAAGAGCATTGTACTCGTTTAATCGTGAGAGCCGAGGCCATTAGTTACTAAAAATGGCGGAAATAAAACAAAGTTTACATTTTTTTAATCCTTATTTGGAGACTCTCCGCTTACTTCGTTAGAGGTGCTTGTATCATGTTTGTCACTCCAATATGGGTGTACTTCAATACCTTCTCTGCGGCGCAGAAGTATATTTAGCAAGAGGGTTTATCTTGCTGAACTGCTGACCAGAAAGGCCATTTATGGGTAAAGCAGCTTGTCATTCAGATATTGAATTCCTTCAAAAAAGGTGTTTAAAAAAATGAAAAATTGCAATTGAAGGTGGTTGAGGGAGGAAGCTTAAGACAAGGATGACTGGGCCGATAAACACTTCATTTGACAATTTCGATTAATGTTTGCTACCCTGGTGTACAACAAATGAATAACGCCAGGTGTGACGACCTATGAACTAATGAGAACGTCGCATAGTATGACAGCTTACTGTAGAATTACTCTCGGAAGTGCAATGTTACCAAGCAAGGCTATGGCGTTTGCATATTGTAGTCCATTACATTTGTGTAGGTGCACTGGTCTAAACTAAAGTAGTCCTACCAAAACAGCCGCGCATCAGTTGAGTATGTAAATTTTGGCAATGTAGCTTTTATGGCAAATTGTTGGCATTAGACAACTGGCAAGTGACAGGTTATAGCGTCCACACTATAGATAGCATGAAGGAAGAAAATCCTGTGCAGGATAAAAGTAAACAGCAAAACCAGGACAAGTGAAAACAGTTGAAATCTCTTTGAAGAACCTGCTGTTTCCGACAGAGCAGCAATGTGCTGATGATGGATACATTTCAAATGTGTATGGAGTTTGTAACATATTCATTATTCGACATGCTACCACCTCTATTCCGAGCAATGTATACAGGGTGTTCACCAACTACTCATACCGAAACGAGAAAAACAAGTTCATTCGAAGAAATTTGAAAGAGTCCGGACAGAGTCACCCTAATATTACACGGCATCATCGCAAATAACTTAATATCTCGACAAATAATGACATTAAATCTGTCGGCTTACCAAATCACAATCAAAGTTGAACCTAACACACAAATTTGTGCGAGGTTTATGATCGAGAAAGTGCCACATAAAGGGGGTTTCCAATGTAAGAATTTCAGTGTCAGGGAATTAATATTAGGAAATAGACAAGCACAGTAAAACCCCTTTAAGCTGCATTCTTCAATAATAAACTTTACTTAAATCCATGTATTGGGTACAAATTTGATTGCGATTTGTCTTACTTCATTATTTGTTCAAGGTATTACGCGATTTGTGACGTGACTCACCCTTAAATTTATGATTGTTAATTTTTAAAAATACTCTGTATACGATTAACTACGTTTTGCAGAATTCCGTGTTCCATAAAAAAGAATAAAAAATAAAGCAGCTTTTCAGGTTCAGCGGCTGAACTCAGAAGTTCGTGGACTGTTTGGTGAATGTCAAGGGTTTCATTGATTTATTTTAGAAGAGTTGGAAAGTATTTGATTTCGTGGACTACGTTATTTTTGCGCCATTGAATGTGGCATGTCTACAGATTAGAAAAGACTAGGACTCTTAAACTAATCTTCCAGTAGGGATTTCGTGACAAGTGAAATAAAATTTGTGTGAAACAGAAGTGACCAACCACGCAGCACGCAGGCAGAAAATCTTCAGAATTGGAAGGACACGTTGAAGACATAGTTAAAAGCGAATTTTGAGGAGAGAAATAAAAGAGTAGATAACACATTTTTTAATTTGTAGGGAGAGGAAGAAAATAATGAGAACACATTTTCACATGCATATTTTTGCGTAAATCTTCCTCATGTGAGTATGAATTATAAGTTTCATGATTGTAAAGATTAGTCGCAACTCAAATCGGTTAAGCGCGGTTACGATAAATTACACTGGCCAATAAAATTAAGAGTCATAAAAACTTTTTTGAAAATTAGTACGAAATGTACTAGTTTTGGGGGGCGCTTACTTCAAAAACGACCATCGTTTGTCGCCGACTCCCACCATTTTGTAACTACAGAGTGAATCAAAAGTCACATTACAACCTTTTAGTTAACAAACCGTCAAGAAAATGAAGCATCGTAATATACAAATATGGAATGGTGGCAAAGGGCTACATTCTGTAGTATATGATCAAAATGGCCCCTATCTTGAAATCTGCCATACTGGATGGAGGTCTTTTTTCAAATGGCAAGTGGGTCGTGTGACATATCAAACAATACATGAAATTTCCTAGAAAGTCATTTTAGGTGTCAGATTTGACCTTCCGCTTCTGGTGTCTGAGTTAATGGACATCCAGTATAGCCTTATTTCTCACAAAATGATAAGGAACCGAAGCATCGCAGTATACAAATGTGGAATGGTGGGGAGGGGCTATATTTTAGGGTACAGGATCGTGTCAGTCATCTTAAATATCGCCATATTGGATGGAGGTCTTTTTTTTTCAAATGGCAAGTGTGTCGTGTGACATTTCAAACAATATGAAAATGTTCTTAGAATGCCATTTCATGTGTTATATTTTTACCTAACAGTTACTGTATTAGTTAAGACACTGCTGGAAAAACTAGCACACGAGGTCTACTGCAATTTTTCAGTGAATATATAACTCCGACACCGTAGGTCAGATGTAATATTGAGTATGACTTTCTGGGAACATTCTCGTGTTTCTTGATATGTCAAACGACTCACTTGCCATTTGAAAAAAATACATCCATTCAATATGTCAGATCTCAAGATGGCGGCTACGTTAATAATTCACTCCAAAATGTAGCCCTTTTCCATCATTCTACATTTGTATACTACGATGCTTCATATCCTTGACGGTTTGTGAACTACAATGCTGCACTGCGACAATATAGTGCTTATCTTTCTACTAAATCTGTATGTAATTTGTGACAAGACGGTACTTGATGTGGAATGTTAAATATTAATTTCGACTTCAACCATCGAAATAATCAGGACACCAAAAATTAAGAAAAATGTTTTTTCATTTGTTGTTGATGATAAGCGATAAAACCGAGCATGTTAGGATAATTGTTACCGCGACATCCAGTACATCTTTGCAGCTCGGAAATAAAGGGTAGAGGATATTCTCTTTATTTAGAAAATTGGAGGGAATCCATAAACTGTTGATCTTATAGACACAGTGCAATTAACTGAAAATATGGTTAAAACTAAATGTCTTTTTGTTAAACTAACTTGCTCGGGGCCACACGAACGGCTTTTACGCCGCACCCGTTTTTCTTCGTACAACTTTCAGCCGGTGCGGTTTAGCTTATCCCAGGTTTACAGCATGTACATTAAAAAGCGGCATCTGTACGTGGTCAGCAGTTTAATTCGAGCCAGGATCAATTGAATAGAGCTGTTTATTACCCACTTTACAAAAAAAACTGTAGGCCCCGTCCTTGGAAGCTCATCAGCTCCCGTTAATACCAATTCAGTTAATGAAAAGGATGTCTTAGCTTATAGGTATTACAATTTCGTCTTCAAACTTGCTACTTCATGAGACAAAAGTATCTGTTTCACCAACAAAGCCTTTATATTTAGATTTTAATTAAATTCACCTGGCGAGCGATGATGCTGAGACATTTCACCCTAAAACAAAACGCAGTTCACTGTAATGATATTCAGTCTTGTTCCAGACAACTGATCATAACAAATAATCTACCAATGTCATGATGCGCTCAAGATGAGATTAGCTTTATCCACCAGATCTCCTGGCTGGCACGTTTTGTTCATGTTTATTAGAGAGCCTTACATTTATGTGGTGTGAGACCAGTACAGTGATCATATATATATATATATATATAGAAAGGTAAAGCTATCCCCTTTCTATACGCACGCGCTGTGAAAGAGGGGTACCCACTTCCATTCCTACGATCGACCGCCCTTACCTTCCCAAGGTTCCCAGGAGTACCAAGGACACTCTGGTACTCAATTTGATAGGAGACTGAGTGGACCTCAAATATATGGTTTCTCCAGAGGTATGTACGGGTAAAGGATAACCGAGATAAGCCCAGTCTTAAGATATCTTGATCGCAACATTAAGAAAATAGTTATTAAATTACCAGATGCCTGATTTAGAATCTTGGCTTAATTCTGTTCTCCGATAAGTTCCTTGGGAGTTTTATTCCATGCTGCGATTTCCAACAAAATACGTAGCTTTTATATATTTGTTTTAATTTACACATACCCTATATATCTGTGTGTAGCTATTGTTTTTTCTTCTCAAGTTTGAGGGATAACCCTGCTCGGCACGTGCTTTGGGAAAAGAGGTGGGGTTGTTAAAAACTAAGCATTGACCTGGTTGGACTGAGAGAGAAGAAAACTTAAAAAAAAAAATAGTCCTGGTGGCCGACATGAGTAGTTTGGATGACTTTTGCTCTCTTGCTGTGTAATCGATGACCTACGCAACTGGACAACGGAGGATGAATATATATATATTTTATATATATGAATATATATATGAATGAATATAAAATATATATATTTTATCCCACGAATAAACCGCTTGTAGTCTAGCGGTAATGAACAGTTTAAGTCATGAAAGTATTACGTTAATTGTTTTTATACTGAATGATGCGTATTCGCTCATGATGGATATTTGTTGCCAACAAGATCGGAGGCACCAAGGACGTAGCCTATTCTTCACTCTCCAAGTTATATTAAAACAATTTCGTTTTGGGTAGTACATGATGTAGCCATTCTGGGACGTTAATTTACTTCAAACTGGCACCTTTGTTGGTTGATTGAATTGTTAGACGCTCACCAGCTCGTTTAGGACGTTAATAAGGGCGGAGGGCCTAAGCCCTTAAATAAGTCCTTAAAATGTCAAAAGACCTTAAATAAGTTTTAAAATTAAAATTCTGAAACCTACAGTTTTTGGTAAGGGAGCTCCGAACCACTCCGCTCAATGGACCCCCATGGGATTGAACTATCTTTACTAGTAATTGCACAACGTACCTTATTAGTATCAACCACATTTTAACATAATTTTGCTTGGGATAGTGTAGCAACTTAAGGAAAAAAGTTATCTGTTTAATTATTTTCGTTAATGATGTGAAGAACTGTTTGGTAAAGCTACTGTGACGAATCATCTAATTACATAGTGTGATCCGTTTGTATGCGTTCGTATATATTCATATGTATGGCTCTCGTTAATAATATTGTCCTAATAGGAAACAATGTATTCGGGTTAGTGACGTGAGATGAATGAAACTAGACTTGACTAAATGGGAGTGTGGAGGGGTGGTTACGACCATCTTTCCTCCCCATTCTATTTTCCTTGTGTGTCATCAGTGCGCGCGCCTTCTGTTATCGTGTTTGTCCCACTCACTCTCTCTATCCATTCTGTGTATTTGATGGTGTTCAGGCAGAGAAAACAAAGTTTTCTCTTGCGACTTACTACAACGCAGCCCACTGAGGAAATACCGTGTTACAACAGTATGTATTACGTATGACTAAGTAAGTATACAATACAACAGCCCTCTTCCTGCTGATAGGCGGGCAAAACGAAAGGTAGAGATCTATTCTTTCCATATTACCAGTATAGTCACACAACTACATATTGTTTTCTATTAGGTTGTTCCTACACGATTTGTTTATTTCGGCTTAATTTAAATAGTTCTTGAAGTTTTGTCCTATCTATTTTCGGAAAGATATCTTATTGTTAGATTGGACGTTTGTTCGTAATTGAATATACATTTCCAATCTTCTACCTTACCATTTATCTTCCAGTATTTCAGAGACTTGCGGTTTCTCCCTTATATGATGGCATTACATTTTCGTGTTTTAAGTCTTCATTAAGTCTCTGAATGCAATGTAAGTGATCTTTCGAGTCAGTGTGCTATTATCTGTCTTCTCACTCTTGCACGCTCTGAATATATTTTTGCTCATTATCCTTACCGGTAGAAATACTGCATATATTTACCAGTTGACTGCACGCACGTTACAAAACACTTAGTTCAGCGTGAAGATAATAGAGAGGCGCCATTCTTGCATTTGGCAGCTACTAACGTTACGGTTGGCATCGCAATTGTTATTCTCAGAAAACAACTAATAAAGAAGCACAAATACCCAGACAAACTTTCGTTACAGACATTGAAATTTTTACTTGTTTGTTTGAAACTTTTAGATATATATAATTGGTAGTCAAGCAACCGTCTGTCTTCATCAATTCGCACACCAGTGACTAAGACCTCCGAAGAAGACAACTCTGATTTACATGTGTGCAGCCCTTTTCAGCTTTAGTTAATGAAACACCGCCTCATTTGTTATTTTATGTATTTACTAAAGAAAAATGTATATTTAAGTAATAGTAATAATAATAATAATTGAAACGAAGAAGAAACCTAGAGCGACAAGTAATCATTACGAAATATTTGGTGATCTTCCACCAAGCCACTTTATTTAGTTAACGAACCACCATTGATATCCCTTGCTATGTTTCGAGGCCCCGTGAGCAAATATGGGTTATATAGCAGTGCAGTGCGTTAAGGTTAGTGTAAAGCAACGATCTCCAAATCTAGATGGCAGCACTGCCTCCGTATGTGTCGAATGTATTTTTTCGTTGCATGAAATTGTAATGCTGCACCGACAAATTCAAGCCTAGAGAGATCAAACTTTCAGAGAAGAAAGTTCATAACTATTTCAAGAGTTCAATCCGTGCGTATTTTTTTCATTTTTGTTTATTGGTGAAAGAGCTTCATTGAAGTTCGGATATTCACCATAACAATGAAGCGATTTCAATAACGAGCAAGAAAAATAATAAAATATGTTCACAGATTGAACTCTTAAAATGGTCATGAACTTTCTTCTCTGAACGTTTGAACTTTCTAGACTTGAATTTGTTTTAACAGCTTTGCAATTTCGTGCTGCAAAAATGCATCGAGACATACGGATGTAGTGCTGCCATCTAACGGTAGAGATCGTTAGCTTACGCTTGCCTTAAAGATTTTGACTGGCAGTATATTAAAATATACAAAACTTGGGACTATGGAAGCTTCGGATTTTACATAACGATAGAATGAACTTTTGACTACAATTCCTAACATAATTTATTTTGTTTAAAAAGTACTCACGAGTTATTCAGTACACAATACATCGAGATAGTTTTTAATTGAACGCAACTTTCAAGCTAAATTTATGGCCCGAATATTTTATGGGAGGAGGTTGACATTCAAACCAGTCGCAGATAAAGGGGGAGGGTTCGTTAAATCCCTAGCTCCTACCATATACCTCATAATAGACTTAGCACGTTTCCCCATTTCTTGCTGCGCTAAAACTAAGTTTTTGTTCAGAGCACGTGATTTTGAATTCATCCGTTAGGTAGCTCTGGCATAGACGTCATACTCTATTATGAGGTCTATGCCAGAGCTACCTAGCGGATGAATTCAAAATCACGTGCTCTGAAGAAAAACCCATTAGTTTTAGCGCAGCTAGAAATAGGGAAGCGTGCTAAGTTTATCCATGATGAGGTCTATGCTTCTACCACGAATTTTCGAATTTTGACTTGAAAAAATATGTTCACTGTACCTACTAACCTGATGTGAAATTGACGGCAACATAAATGTAGCATTCGGACCTGTTAATTTGATATTCCATCATTCAGTCGATCGATCCACTGTTTTTACATATTTTAGTTATAATCATCTGATTGAATCTGAAAGCTAATTCAGAAATTGTAATTCAAGTAGTTGAAATCGTCATATAAGTTGAAATCGTCAGTTGAAACACGTTGTTTCTTTTGTAACCTGTACCATGAGACTTCATATGCAAATTGTACGTCATTCACTGAGCAGGTGCTACTTCATTCATTCCCATTCCACATGGCACACAAAAGGAAACTAGCTAACAGGTGACAGTTGCTAGCAACCATATGGTGGTAGTTTGATGCTGCACATTTTTCCACTGGCGCAGTAAATAATTGAGGAAGAGAATGTCCCGTTACAGGAATCTTCATGCTGGTTATTTTAACGTACACGTAAATGCATTGAAGATGGCCCACTGAAAAGTCCAAAATATTAAACAGTACGCTCGTATCAAATTTTTGTTCTACATAGAAATTAACATTCATATTCTGCTGGTCATATAGGCTATAATGGTTCGGTTTTCCTAAGGTTTTGTTTCTTATCGTATGTATAAACTTCTTCTATCGGTCTCTTTCAGTGAACCCGGGTGTACTTTACAGTGAACTTATATTGGGCTAAGCCGACCAGGCAGCCGTGTGGTCTGAGGTGTTAGGCCAGCGACTCGAAAGTCGCGGATTCTGATCCCTCCAGGAGCATGGATATTTGTGGATTTTAACTAGCAATAGTGTACCTTCGCAATATAATCGTGGTGGGCCGAAGTCATAAAGTTACTAGGCTTGGGACGTTGAGTTCACTGGAATGGCCCATACATTATATACAGTAAATACCGTGTGAAGTGCTTCAATTTTAGATATCACATAGGCGTTGAATTAATTGTGAACGTAACCTCATGTATTGTTGTATTCAGAAACTTCCAGGGACATCATGCTCAGTGTTCTTTTTTTTTTTTTTTTTTTTTCTCCTCCAGAGAAACCTCCCCGGCATGGTATTTGTACTTGTATATCTTCGGGAGGATTTCTTGGAGTATTTCGTACTCTGGGTTGAAGCTGAGGTTCTTTTTAATGATGTAATATAGAAAGTTGATTAACCCCTGGGACACATGCAACCCAAAATACACATGATATTAGCAGTGTTGCATACGCTTAAGGATGATTGCGCGAAAGAATAGTTATTCGTTGAAGGCAACCGATTTGATCGCAGCATGCGATAATGGTTGCTACTTGCAGCATGCGACCAAGGACAACCAATGCAGCATGCTGCCAAGCCTTTTACACCGACTGCGATCGAATTTGACGGTTGCCTCAGTTCGTTCCAAGATGTCAATGCAGATAGTTGCTGCAGCTGCTTATATAATTTTAAATAGAAGAAGAAAGAAGAGGAAAAAACGTCAAGTTTGGTGCAGGGAGTTGTTTTTGAGGAGTGATGGGGTTCGAAATGACTTTTGTGACAAACTTATAGCCAATGAGGGATCGTTATTAAAAAAAATTCACTCGTATTAGTAAAGATAACTTTGATCATCTCGTACAATATCTGTCTCGAATCTCGAAATTCCTTTCATTGGGGCGTCCACTTCCATTAGAGATGCCAGCGACTCAAAGTGAATCCACTGTTCACTTCTACCAGATCCAGACTTCTTCCGATACCGGTGGAATGTCGTTCGTAGATTTTTTTATCTTCTCTTACATCCTTTACGGAACAGTCGTTTTTACATCCTTTACGGAA
Source organism: Lepisma saccharinum (assembly GCA_022664845.1). Lineage (NCBI taxonomy): Eukaryota > Metazoa > Arthropoda > Insecta > Zygentoma > Lepismatidae > Lepisma > Lepisma saccharinum. The sequence goes on from JAGDQP010037799.1 coordinate 12,180, forward strand.
CAGTCGTATTTTTCTGACAATTCCATCCATATCTTAATCTTACATCGGTTGTTCTTATATAAAGGTTCACGCAAATCCCACAGCACTCGCCTTTCTCTGTAGTCAATAATCAGGGACTTCACATTATCCACGGTCTACGCCATTTTACGCCGCTTGCGAACGGGCAACCAGTGCTGTCAGTTTTTTTAAACCGTATTCCCTTCAATCCATTCAAGAAACCTCGCTCATCTCTATAAAATTCCGCAGAACTTTTTATCAGTAAAAATCCATTGCATTTCTGGAGTTGCATAACTTTCACACTATATGTATGTGTAAGGTCGTCGCTTTCTAGGTAGACGGGGGTAAGTTATATTCAGAAATAATTCACTTTCGCCCTTCTGCCTTCAACGCGACGATATAATATATAAACAAAACTGAAAAAGCAAACTCTTTTCATTGTAAGTTGATATCCTGCTTCAATTCCCGTTTCAGTAAGAAAAATCCCGCAAGACGTCGTAATATCCCGTTTGGCGAGATAAACCCCGCCAACTGACAGCACTGCAGGCAACTGAACCCACTTGTGATGGGTCGCTTGCGATCTTGGGCTACAACGCCGCTCGCCACATGCGACTCTCTGCTTGCAGCATGCGATCAAGCCGCATGCGAACTTGTTGCCTGCAGTTGCCTTAATGTAAAGCCGCCTTTATTTGTTTTGTTAACAGTTTAAAAAATGCACTAAAAAATAAACAAACTTTAAAAATATTAAACTGCCTTTAATAATCCACTAATAATAAAATATAATGAACACAATAAATAGGTCTTACAACCTTCGTAAAGTCTGCGTGAATTTAATACAGGTTAACCAAATGTTAACCAAACATCCTCACTCATCTTTGTGCAAACTCCAAGAAGGTTACTTTGAATACTTCTTTTACTTCTTATTGTTAGTGTTTTTGTAGGTGATGTATAATTTTAAACACTTTGAAAAAAAAACCTACAACACAGATATTACTGTTACTAGTGCCTCAACATCAATGTTACGTATTGTTCATATACCAGACTTCCCAAAGCCTGTGAAACTTATTCTATCTTTCTCTGCTCTCATATTGAGATAATTCATGGAAAGCGGAAAAAGGCGCGAAGTTCTTCTACTGAGGCCACTGTTATAGCAATAATATATAATAGCTTTCCAGTGGGAGCGCTTTTACTCGTAATGCAGTGAGCAAGTGGAATAGACAGGTTTGGAACGTTGAGTTTTCTACACAGTTCGCAAAGAAAATTTAATAATACAAGAGACTTTAATTTGTGTAGAAAGTAATCATTGTTATTAGAGTTCTGCCAAAAATGGCAGGTTCGTTAAGGAAAGTTTAGTCTTATCCATTCGTCCCAAATGTTCTCTTACATGATACGATTTTGTGTCCTTAACAGTATCAGGTCGTCCTTTTTCCCTTTGTTCTTTTCCGTCAATTGTGTTTTTCAGGATATAATCGCTAGTATTGGTCCAATCCAGTCGACCGTAAAAATTTTATGTTCATAAAAAGTACTACGAAATATACGTAAATATACTTTCACTATGTAAATATATATTTTCGATGACGTGGCATTTTGTAGCAATGTTTAAGAGGAAGATACGGCGGCTAGTTGGTTACTTTCATAAATGATATTAAACATGTAATATGATGTAGTTAGTGAGCTAAGTATATTAGAACGAACCCCCTAACCCCCTTAAGTACATGTAACCTGACTTACTTCCGCGAGTCTTAAAAGTGCTTTAATTCTCCAAGATAATAGAAAAAAATCACATCATTGTTGACTTTATTTCCATCGAAGTATCTGGAAATATGCGTCTGAATAATTTTGATTTCACTTCTGTGATTTGTTTTTATTATCGTATGTTCATCTACAGTGAATGTCTTGGTATTAATAATTGTTTTTGTATTGTTCTTTTCAGAGTGCTCAGAATAGACTGATTATCAAGAATGGTAAAGTAGTGAACGATGATGGGATAGTGGATAGTGATGTATATATTGAAGATGGAATCATCAAGTAAGTATTGTTGCTAATGTAATATTCATCAATGTACAGCATTTTTCAAACAAAATATTGTTTTTGTATTCGGTTGAACAGCAAAATCTTGATTGCACTACCCTATAGACACACCTACTTTGTTATATTGTGTTTAACGATGAAGATATCATCTCTGCGCCCCACAAAACCGCTATGTGGCATTTTGGTCGAAAGTGAGATATATTGCGCAAAATGAACAAAACGTTGTCACGAATCGTCCCTTATAATCCAGTAGTTACGTTGTATAACTGAAAACAGAACTGCTGTGTACAATATTATCAGAACTGATCCTTTAAACCTAAAAATGCAGCAGGTAGTGGGTTTTTATTAACATATCCACGAAAGTCCTATGTGACTTGTGGAGCGCATATCGCTTTTTCATAAAACGAATTGGACCTTTTTCTGCTTGTATCTGCGCATGCATATATTACGAGAATTGATCTTTTCCCCCTCTTCTTAACGGTTGTGATATTTGAATATAGTGGTTTTGAAGCGGAGTTATGATATCCTGTTCACCTCTGTAGGATTTCTCCACTATTCTGGGGAAAAGTTTATTCACATAGGCATGAATAAAAGATTATAATGCAGATAGCAAACTCCGACTAACGTTACGGTATGAACTAGCACAGTTCGGCATATGATAGCGACACCTGTACGGAAACATAGAGAACTCCTATCTGGAAATTTCTACCTATCACCAGATGGCCACGCAGCGAATATACTTCCGTCTTCGTTCCGGGCTGGAAAATTAATAGGGTAGACCTAGACTGTTTCGATCATTTAACTTCAACAAGAAATACAACAAAGATACAGAAATCTTTCTTGAGAACATAATATGGTAAACACACATGAACATGTGTACTTATGAGTAAATGTTTTAAAACAATTCGTTTCTGCTTGTATTGCTCTTGAATACGCACCATTGGACATGTAAAAAATTTCAGGGGTAATATCGATCACCTGTAGGGTAAATCTGATCACCTTCTGTTTACAGCCACTTAACACAATAAATTGTTTGCATCCTATTGATCCATACACAAATCTCATTATAGCAACCATTACAACTCTTATAACACATCGACAGTCCCCTTTTCCTAGACTTTGTGAGGAATAATATCGTAAGAAGTAAAATCAACATTGTTACCATCATATTTCTTTCGTAATGGCCGAATGTGAAATTTGCTTCTTTTCTAAAAATCTTGATCTTTTTACACCTACATACTACTTCGAAGTTGTCAGGTGATATAAGGTGTAGTTTTGCTGTTTTATTCAGTTTTTTGGAGTCGCCGTAGCAGTAGCACTTCTGACTTCGAATCGGTCCAGTCGCGTTTAAATCCCATCCAGGACACTGAAGATTTTGTTACATTGATCCCATTTCTGGCGCTCTGAGGTGCACTCAGCCTCCTATCCAGAGTGTCTTTGGTACTCCTGGGCACCTTTGGAGGTAAGGCTTGACCACCTCACCTAACTTCATGTTCTCCCGTTTCGCCTTATCGCATTTTTACCTCCCCCAATACAATTTCAAATGATTTATGTGACACGAACTTTCTAAGGCGAAACGGGACATCCCATTTTCCCTTATCCCGTTTTGCCTTATGCACTAAAAATTTTCCACCAGGGAATATTATCGACATGAAGGGTCATTATTAACGTAATTAAACACCATGCTACATTGATATGATTTATTGATGTAATGTGATTTTATTGTGTATTCCTTGGACTCATGCTACAAATATAGTTTATTTTAATATTGTAGGTGGATGCACCTTCGGGTATCGCGGATGATCTTTGGGCACCTTCCTATTCATCTTGCTGTGCCATCCCTCCAGATTGTTCGTCGTTCTCTTCTTGTTGTTGAAGTGATTCCAAATTTTTCTGAAAGGAGATAATGTGTACTGCAGTTAGTAAATTAAACATAATTGAAATAATTAATTGAATAAAATGAATAAATATTAAAATTATTCATAAAAAATTGAGAATTAAAAAAAACTGATACTAATAAAGTAAAAAAAAAGTGAAAGAAAAAGATGCATGAATTACTGAATAACAGCCAACGAAATCCCAATATACTTACTTGTGTGAAAAAAATGGGAAAAGCGTCAACCAACAAATGTAAAATCGTTTTCTACCACACTGTGTACACTTGTAAAATAAAGAAAGAGAAAAACATATAAATCTAAAAAAACAACAACAAAGGAACCCCCCCGCAAGACCCTCAGTAGTAGAAAAATCAGGTCAGTTAATGTACTGATATAAGATAAAATAGTTCCAAGAGCGTGTATTACTGAACCTTGCTATATGCTACCTTGCAATGCTCATTTTAAAGCTCTTGTAATAAGCTTTCATTTTATATGATACACAACAGGGTGGCACAAAATTTTGTATCGCAAAAATTAAGAAATAAATTTTCTCAAAATTTGACGTCTCGATTTTTTTGTTAAAAAAAATAATCCTAAATTGTGGTCATACCTCCCTGCACCTACCATAAAAATTTGAACTTGGGACGATAATGGGATCATGAGATATAAAATATTTTCGTTATATTTCTGGGGAAGCAAAGGCATTAGCGGTCCACATTAAGATATAAAAAACTTTTGGTAAACTTTGTTTTTTCGGGTCATTTTAGTCATTAATGACTTCGGTCCGTCCCCAGTGCCGTCCCCAAACATCCGTGACCCAGTCGGGATTCGAACCCGTAGCCCTGGATTTGCTAGCCTGACGCCTCAGACCGAACGGATACCAAGGGTGGCTCCGTATGAAGAAAATATATTATTTATGGTTTTAGCGTTAGGCATCTATGGCTCAGGCTGGGATATCAAATGTCAGTCTTCTGTAAAATGTCAAATTTGGCACTTAGAACATTTGACATTTCCTCTGCTCTTCAATTAATCTCGCACTAGAAGAGTTTACTTGGTGCAGCTACACACAACTTTTTACGGCATACGGACTTTGGCACTGGTAGTAGTCTCATTGTGTAAACACCCCAATGACGGATCCAGAATTTTAATGAGGGGGGCGCAAGTGGAATAAACCGGAGACATTTTCGATATATTACCACTAAGTGATTTTTTCAAGTATAAATTTACCATATATTCCGTCCTATTGCTGGAATATAACACCCGAGTCCCCCAAAATTCATATTTGTAGATAAATTAGATTTGTCGAGAAGCAAATCGAAGCCTTTTCTTAGATAAGTTGTTGAAATAACGCCATATAAATATTTTTCCTTTGAGGGGGCGCCCCCTAGCTGGATCCGCCACTGAAACATCCAGTAGTGACGTAACAAGCTGGATAATATTTTTGATCGAAATAGCCCCGGGCTACCCTATAAATTTAAGAAAGGAAAATTAGTATTATTTCCTTAAGTAAAACACATTTTCAGCTTTCCATTTAAGCCTTGACACTATTAAAGCAATCAAGATTTGAACACAGTATACAGGGTGTTTAAAAATGGTCATAAATTGAAGAATAAACTTAGACCAAAACAAGAAAAATGTTCATTTGAAGAAATTTCAAAACTTGGGTGGCTAGAGGTGTCAAAACGTGATGTGAGTCATCGTCACAAACGACGTAATATCTTCACAAATAATGACGTAATACGCGTCAACTTAGCAGATCATAGTGAAAGATGTACTCAATGCACGGATTTGAGGAAGTGCCTCATATAGTAGTTTTCCTATGTAGGAATTGCATTGTCAAGGTATCAACATCGCGCAATAGACAACGATAGAAATCCTCTCTAAGCTGCATTCTTCAGTCATAATCTTTGCTCAGGTACATGTATTGATTTGCTAAGCCGACATCTCTTACGCTATTATTTGTTAAGATATTGCGCCATTTGTTAATCGCGCCATATTTGAGTGGCTCTAGCCCAGAAACTACCCGTGTTTTGAAATTTCTTCAAGAGAACTTGTAAATGTTCGAGGCTGAATAAAAGAGGAGGGCGATCTCCCTTGCTCATTGCTTCATTATCCAGGTATAGAAACAAATCTGGTAGCAGTATCTAGGTTTGGAGCCAGATGGTAGCATGGATATTGCTGCCGCCGCCGTATGTTAAAAGTGCGCAGATTCTTGAGTTGGCTGTCTGTTGTAATCCTGGATCCATGACATAGGTTTTGTTGGGGAAATAATTTTCTTAATTATGAAATAAATTTACCTATTCACTTTGCAAGGGCATCCTCACAGTACTGCCACTGAAAGAAATAGTGCACGTTCATAATTCATACCCTA
>JAGDQP010037800.1:0-18453 GCA_022664845.1 Lepisma saccharinum
AGCATCTTCATAAATAGAGATCGCTGAACCTAAAATTTGAAATCAGTTTCTTTCTCTTTTGCAGTGCTTTCATTGAGGAAGCTAAAATATGAAATATTGAAATGGAGAAGGCTAATCAAAGTGAAAAGGACCTGCCAGTTAGAAACGGAGAAATAAATATTAATGTCGATGAACTCCGAAATATAAAAACAGTTTCTCTACGTACTTTGTTTTGAGGCGCTGACCTACTGTACAGACGAACGGACGGATAGACAGAGGGATCGAATGAGATTTATAAGAGGAACAAACTTTTTATTTTGGGGTTTGCTAAAAAAAAAAAAGTTTCACGTGTGCACTACAAATGAGTGCAAGAAAGAAAAAGCAGAAATTAAAGCATTTGTGATATTGAAAAAAAAAATGTTCATTTGATATGTAAAAGGAAGTACACTCTTTATAATACATTGTATGATTTATGTGTTCAGACCAGAGATACTGCCAGGAATTTTAGTTTAGGGGTGTCAAGTCAGAATTGCAGATTGCAAATAGAAGTTTACCAGGGTTTGACATGGTTTCTACCTATGTTTAGCGTTTAAAGTTTGGAGTGTGTGTTCGAGAATTTATAGGGGACACTACTAATCATCCGTCTGGCAGAATCTCCGGTTCAGACCATTCTTAAGATTTATTCAAATTGAGAGGACGGAAACCGAACAGTCGTAGCTCAGTTGTTTGAGGACTTCCTTATCAATCGGAAGCCCCCGGGAATGATACCAGCACCCGCACATCCCGACTACGTTACACTAAGCAAATGTCAGAATGGTAACTTGTAACTATCTCCTGGATGATTTCCTTTCCACATTCACCCTGCTTCCTTGTCCCGATCTGAGTCGAAATTGGGTTAACTTTACTTTCGGTCCCTCAGAAAATTTCCAGGAGAAATTTAATATTTCCAACATGTGCGGTAGTGTTGCGACGTAAAATAAAAGAAAGTTTCCAGTCATGGAAGTGTGAAACGAGAGTGGTAGGGCATGGATGGGACTAGTTTCCTGCTGACGCGTTGGGGCAAGCAAATGGAGTGAATCTGAAACGTCATGTGCATCGCGTATAATTAAAAAAAAATCTAACCTGACTTGATCTTCTCTCGCTGCCGCTTATTCGACATGATGTCCGTGATTTTTGTAGCAAAGTGGGCGTCAATCACAACATGAAGTGGTGCCATTAGTAATCCCCTTCATGCCTTCATATTTGTATGAGATAATCAACTCGCATACGTATTTAACAAAATAATAATGTCACATGGTTTTTCATAACACTTTTTTTTGGATTGTTGGCTGTCCTCAAGTGTTTATAGAAGTGCCTGTGATAATTATTTACAAGGTAATGAGTGGTACAGATTGTACGAATGGAAGCTAAGCTATAAAGTTTATACCGAAGTTAGCTAAAGGCCATAAATAAAATTCAAGTTTAAAATGTGTAGGATGACCTAGATTTGTTCGCGGAATTCCACCATTTAATATTAATTCTTTCCTTGGAGATAACAAAGTCTAATACCACATGGTTGATTTATGAAGCCAATTAAATTTGTTCATATTAAATTATTATAAATACAATATTTAGTACACGATCTTAGATAAAAGCAATAACTGCGGAGTTCATCAGCGTAGGCTGATATAAAGAATTAATCACGAATTCAGTTTACTAATTAAAAGTCACACCACATCACCTTTTTATGTAAAAAAAGAAATAAAATTCCATTTTATTGCACTAAGCTTTTGTTGATTCCTGACGTACGTTAGCATTAACGAAATCGGAAAGTAAGATTTCAAAGAGCGCCATCTATTGATTCTAAAAAAAAAGTCTGAAATTTTATACCTAATAGCCTAGACTTCATTATAGATAGACTTAGCACGCTTCCCCATTTCTGGCTGCGTTAAAACTAATGGGTTTTTGTTCAGAGTACGTGATTTTGAATCCATCCGCTGGTAGCTCTGCCATAGACCTCATAGTAGAATATGACGTACAGATATAATGAACTGACTTTAGTAAATTTGAGCTTTTTAGGCCAAATAGAGAAAGAGTTTCGTCAAGTTGTAAGGAGCTTGAACATGGCAATTGCAGTGCAATTTGACCTTGGCGAATTGCAAAATTAAAAGATATCGAGTATTTAACAATTGTCAGGGTGACTAAGTTCCATTAACATCTCCAATATCCCGAATTTCATGCAATTCTGAGATAAATGGGATGAAAAGACATGGTAACTGTCTTGATTTAGCATGGAATGTGTCTTCTGCTCCATACAATTTTTAAATTGATTTTTGCTTATAACTCTTTGACACTTTAAGTGCGGGGTGTAAAAATTTGTATGACACTTTTTTTGGTTAGTGGGCCATCGATTGCACGCGGAATTGTCCTTGGGCCAGATTATCATCTTGGGTGTGTTCCTGGTTAATAAAAGGACGTTCAGATATTTTAAAGTACTATCCACATATCAATTAATATTTCCTCGCACATCTCTGTATTTCCAAAAAAAAAGGAAAAAGTAGGAAAGGACTCTTATTTTCTCCATTCTCTAATTAACCAACACCAGAGATTTAACAAAATTTCGACCTATAACACTTCTCCCTTCTTTTGTAAAAATATTTTTTTAAATGTATTTTTATCCCCAGATTTTTAATCGCGTAAAAATCAGTAATCTCGCCTTATCAACATGCTTTCCTGTCAAGTTAGATTTACTATATCAATTTTAGCAATTCTTATGGACTTAATAGCGCGCAAGCTCGACAAGGACAGGTTGATATGGTTTACATGGATTTTTCTTGAGCGTTTGACACTATTGATCATGATATATTACTACTTCGTTAACTCTGACATTTTAAATTTTCAATTCCTTTGATACAATTCGTTTCCTCGCTTCTACGAAATAGAAAACGCGGAGTTCTTTATAAGGAAAACAAATAATACAAAAAGTTTACAGAGTTATCTGGAGTACCCCAGGGTTCGATACTAGGACCGTTATTATTCCTTCCACTCATTAACCACCTCTCTGATTGTGTCAAATCTCATATACTCTTACACCCTTCTGCGCATATGCAACAATTTAATTTCTTGATGATTACAATACATTACTTCAGAAAGATATAAATAATTTATTGAACTGATGGGACGATAATAAAATTTTAGTAGGCCTAAATATTAACAAATCCAAATTTCTTTCCTTCAAGTTTGCGTACTCTATTCTAGATCTTACACGAGAAAAGCCTGATTAATAAACATCTTGGAGTAATATTCGATCTTAAACTATCATTTCAAGTATTCAGAAACCTAGGCTAGATAAATAGATTAGGTAAAGATGTCAAGATTTGCATGACACTAACAACCTTATACTACAGTTATGAGCGTTCAAAACAAGAATACGCGTCTGTAAGTTGGAATATTTCACATTCTACACAAATTGAAAGAATTCATTGAAATGTATTAAGATATCTCACTTATAAAGAGACTGAAATTTATCCTTTATTTGAATCCTCATGTAATTTAGCCAGAAAATCTAATGTTTCGATGCTCTGTTTTTCTTTATAACTTGGCTCATAATTACATAGACTGAACGACCGAGCCGCCGTAGCTCAGTGGTAGAGCGTTGGCGTAGCATTCGGGAGGTTGTGGGCCATCCTGACAGGTTTTTTTTCTCAGTCACACCAGGCAAATGCCAGAATGGCACCTTCAACATAGGCCCTGGCCGACACCTTCCCGTATCCTTTCCCCTCCCCTCCCCTATCCCGGCATGAGCCTTAGATGCCTAAAGGCCATAAATAAAATTCAATTTAATTCACACATACTGGACTGATCTAGTATCCAAACTGACCTATCATGTTCCTGCTCAGATGACACGAAATAAAAACTTTTTTTTTACTGCCAGGGAGCAAAAAAAACACAATAAAATCAGACAGTCTCCTGTATGGGGAATCATGTGACTAACATAATCAAAGACACTAACACATGTTATATTTATATATGAGTTAAAGTAGCTTTACGAATGCAGTGGCATCTTTCTGTTGTGATTAGGATACATTCTTGTCGAACTTCTTTTTAAAAAATCTCGTTTTCTTTTGTTTTTCCTTCCGTAACTTCAGTTTCATTTTGTCATTAATTATCATGTAAAATATGTATACACTGTAACTGGGCATCATACATGTGTTCAATAACCTTCCAATTCTACTCAATCCGTGAGCAGTCCACTTCATTCTACCCACAATGATTTCATCGACACTGCTTTACCGACAAATCATTTTGTCGACAGGTACGCTCTCTTTGACAGTTTACTTTGTCAACAGGTATCTTTGGTTTGTTAACCGGAATGTCTCACTGGCAGCCCACGTTGTAGACAAGGACGCTTGATCCAAGATACGCCTCGTATCAGAAGCTTTAGAACCCATTTTTTCAACAGATACATGACACTAGCAGCCCATTCCCCGTTTGAGGCTCAGGCCGGGGAGAGGATCTTAGAAGGTAGTCAGGCAAAGCCTAGTTACTAGGTTCCATCCAGGCATTTGCTTGGTATGACTGAGAAAAAAAGCCTGGGAAAACCTTAGTCAAGGTAGGCAGGCGCTGCGATTGCTCCCAGAAACTTCCAAATGCTAAGCCAACGCTCGACAAACTGAGCTACGGCCGCTCGGTACTTTGTCAATCAAGATAACTGCTGGTAAAATTAACCTAACTACGAAACATAACGATCGATAAAATTAGTGACTACAAAGTGAACCAAATGTATTCAATTCCTAATAACATAAAGGTTGATATGACGTTGAGAAAAAGTATATAACTGTCCGTCTTTGCGACATTTTATTCAACCAAACGGTCCATAAAGCGTTGAAATTGCGAACACATACCGGTTTTAACACTAAGGATGTGCTTCGACCGGGATTCGAAAACGATAACCACCTCGATTTCAAAGTAAAGAACGAAACCATTCTTCACACGAGCCTCACAAGGATATAAAAAAATAAATAAAATATTGAATTAAAATTTCAAAAACTAGACTCACCTTCAAAGATGTATTATGAAAGGCAGTCCACCACTTTCCTTTGGAATCCATTTCAGTTCACGACTTTATAATATCACAAGACAATGAACTTCCTTAATATGACCAATCACAATTTCTTGTTATTCGTTTTTCTTTTTTCCCTAAAGAAGGAAAACGGAAATAGTGTTCCTGACTGAAGATGCCTCACAACACGTCACTTCCTCATTTAGTGAGAAAAAAAGAAAACTATTCAATAAAAAACAATAACGTCTTCACCAAACTTAACCAAATGGTAATGAAGAAGATTGTTCTTCTTTCCCAAGAATGCACTTTCTACAATGACCACGACTAAGATTATAAGAAAAACGCATTAAATTACCAACGACACAAAGTAAATACTGGACTGCAAAGAAGTCATATCAGCGTCCAAAACTAACCAGAATGACTGGTTTTGTTTGTTCCTGCTTTATTTTTGATGCATGCTTGGAATAGAAAGAAAGTGTACAGAGCGGCGCGTACGTGTGGACACCGTCTGTCTTGTAGAAAGTCCAAGCAGGTGCTGCTGGTTGCTCTGGGTCACTCTTGTCAGTCATAACTGTATAAATTGCATAAAGACTGGCTGTCTCTCTTTCTATATAAAAACATGTCGCTTGGTCGTTTAATATTTGTGCAGGTCGAGTTAACAGGCATGTAAGTGAAGGATTTTTTATTGCGAATAATAAAAAAAGGATTTATCTTTAAAAGAAATGTGTCAAACAGAAGTCTTGACAATTAAAGAAAGTGCTCTTAATATAACAAATATACTTTTTATTTCCTTGCATTTTTAGCAGACCTAAAAAGATTTTTTTCTTATTCTTATAATTTCGCTTTGCTCGTCTGTACGTCTGTAGCCAGGTAGAGAAACTGATTTCAGTTTAGACATTATAGGGACCTTGATTTGGTACTTGTTTCTGACTCTGAAAGCGGCAGGTCCTTTTAATTTGGTTAGTTTTCTTCGCTTATTAAGAATTCACGCTCGCACCTTAATTGAAAGTAGTCCTCATAGTAAAGTAAGTTTTCCTCACACTTGTTGTATGCTTGTCGTATCAAGTGTAAAAGTTTGTGGTAAGTTTGTCATGACAAGTCTAAAGCTTCAATCAAGCTTGAATTATACTTACTAGTTGGCATCTGGCAAGCTTGATGTAAGCTTGCCATATCAAACATGTTACATATTGCACATGCGAACACACTTACAGACAGGTCTACTTCCTGGAGAATGATTCTTTTTGCTCGTCCACTTGTAAACTAGGGAGGGGTACCGGATTCGATCCAATGAAAGACAATGCTACAACACCATCGGTTCACCTTCACCAGGAACTTTGTTCTCATAAGCGTGTTTCTCAGCAATCATTATTAACATTTATAATTTTCGTACTAAGGTCACTATTTACCGCATCCCTCTCATAACTAGATGTGCTCACCGGGGGAACACATCCTTTAGCTTTCAAATAGGTTAGACTGCAGAGGTTGTTCTGGTTGGAATTGTAAATTTACTGAAGAAACAAATCAAATAATTTATGGTCTGAGATTTTTATAGAAGGCAGCCAAAACGCATCGATGTTCAACCTTACTAGAATGACGTTGTATCCCAGAAATTATTTTTACTTTTACGAACTAGATTTTTCAAAGACTTGAGAAAGAGGGGTACATTTTTTCTTCTTAAATAAAATGCTCATCGACTACGTAACAATATTATCAGAAGCTTTTATTTCGAAATATACAGGGTGTCTATGAAATAGTGCTCTAAACTTTTCATAGACACCCTGTATACTTCGATGATGCTGATGATTAAAAGAGGGAGAAGGCTCGTGAAAGGTTTACAAATTACGAACTCAACACAAACTATAATCCACCATTCCATCCTAGTGATGGATGTAATTCTATATTCAGTTTGTGGCAGCACTTAGAATGGATCTTATTGTCAGGGGAAAAACTAAGAGAAGTCTCAATCGAGATAAAGCAGTGTTGTCAAGTTCCCGTCGCATTATTTTCCTCTAAAAACAGGGGGAGGGGGGAAATTTTATTTTGTTTTTTTTTTTTTTTTTTTGGTAAAAATGTCTCCTGCTCCTTTCAAAATTACTGATAATTGAAACAAAAAGTGAAAACAACGATTCAACAAAATTTCCCGGTATTTGTAATTTTTTTTCTTTTTACCCTTTACGTGATCCATATTTTCCCATTTTGGGGGAAATTTCCCTCCAACTGACAACACTGAGATAAAGGAACTATATTGCTAAGAAACTAAGCATTGCTTAACGATATTTAGTATGGTCGAATGAAATTCGTTGTTAAACATAAGAGAACAATACAATTATATTACAACAAGCATTACACTCTGATGTTAAATAACTTATTTACAATATAATGGACTATCAAAAAAATAAAATTAGCAAAAAGAGCTAATCAATGTCTTGAAACTAATTGAAACAGGGAATCTTCAAAATATGTGTCTAAAAAGTCGACGATATGTTATTATTTTACGAACTCCATGGTCCATCTATCATCCTTCTTCCAATCAGAGTTTATGCTTGAATTGATGGTTACGAATGAAAGTGAAAATGTCAATAATTCAGTTACGTGAAACATACTCATGAAATATCTCAAATTGAAAACAATTAATAATGTATAATTAAACTATTTAGATGTGTAATTACATCCAGAAATAATTGTCAATTTAAATGCATCTCATGAGGATTGGTTCACATTTACAAAGAAGGTGAAGTTAGATGTGGGGGTGAAGATAGAGCCCCCCCCCCCCAACGTGACGGTGAGAATCAAGTTACAACCTGACAGTGAATAAAGGAGACGGCGAAGCAGGGATTTCACCAGGATTTTCAGTTTGGAGGGGTGTAAAGTCAAAATTGGGAGGGGTGTAAGTGGAGTTTTGCACTGTTTCTATCAGTTTTTGACCGTAAACATTTTAATGTTGGGGGTACTCTCGAGGATTTGGGTGCGACACCCTCTCCCAGGGGGGGGGGATGTCTGGCGGAATCAGTGCGGCGAAGTGAGGGCAGGAGCAGGGATTCTTCCAGTATTTTAAGTTTGGAGGGGTGTAAGGACTGTAAGTATAGAGTTTTGCAAGGATTCTTTTGATTTTTAACAGTAACAATTTTAAAGTTAGGGGGAGAGGGTGCTCGACGATCTGGAGAGGTCATTGGGGTCTGGCAGAGTTCCTAGATGGGAGGATAATGATAAATGGATAAGGGTGAAGAGACTGAAGACGTGAGGTTGAGAGTAAATGAGAATGAGGACGATGCGTAAATGTGAGAGAGGCAGATTTGATGAAAAAGAATACATACCGTATACCAAGCAGTGTTTTCTCAAGATTTTCAAGTCAGAGGATACGCAGGTTTTTCTGCATGTACAATACTAATTCGTGGGGATGTAACTACGTTGTTTTACAATTTTTCGTCACTGTTTTTGCAACTGTTTGTACGTTGTAGGGATGAATCGTTGAAGGGTGTTAAGTGATATTGAACCTCTGTGAATAAATCGCTACAGTCGGGATTATTCTTGCTTGCTTGGAGTTATGCTGCTCCAAACAGTAACGCCTTCTCGCCTTCTTGTCCAACAGAAAGGTTGGTTACACTGAAACTCGGTTCATAGCTTTCTTGTTCTTATCTACGTCACATATTAGGGCTGATTTTCTTGTAAGCGTGCGTTGCTTGCGATTTGGGTGAGTAGCCAATTGAAACAAATGTTACACGTAGAACACGCAATAAAACATGTTTTTTTCAATTGGCTACTCAACCAAATCGCAAGCAAACGCACGCTTTCTAGAAAAGCAACCCTCATAAGTGCAGGAATACGAAAGCAGGGTGTTAATTAAGTATCTTACTAATTTATCTCGCATACTTCCGCGTGATCGGTTCTAAGCTGCTGCAAACAGTGTATTCCTTCTTAATTTGACAGTCACCAGTTCATTTTCCTTTGGTCTTTCGGAGGCGGAAAAATACAACCATCTTCAGGCAATACTTCAACACGATGCGCACCTTATTTAAACAATAGATCGCACCTGTGCTGAATAAAGATGTGGTCTCAAATAAAATTAAAACAAAGAAGCAGCGTACAATGAGATGATGTAACCTCCTTTGACTGTTGTTTCAACTTCAGAAAGAACTACATGTTACTTCTGTAAACTTGGTTGCTAGGGCATCATCTATTCATTATAAGCTGATAATATGCTCTTTTGTGAACATACGAGATCCAGACTCCGTGATGTAGCAGTGAAGGTTGCCGCGTTTACCAGAAAAGCAAGTTGGGCGTAAGAGCGATTTTTTTTTCTAATGGCATTTTATTGTCATGCTACTAAACCCATATATTTAAATAGTGGCGCGCCAGTGATTCTGCCATACCCCCTATGAGGGGTGTCATCCCCAAAATTCTCGAGTGCATCCACCCCCAACTTAAAAATTTAATGTTCAAAAATCGGTAGATACCGTACAAAACTTCACTTACACTTTCTCAATTTCGATTTTACACCCCTCAAACTGAAAATTCTGGTGGTATTCCTGTGGCACGCACACCGACGGAGAGCAAAACAAAGGATATACACACAGAAAATGGTTTAGTACAGTTTTAAAACATTTAGATTTAGTATTGTAATGAAAAATCTTTGGTCCCCTGAAAGTTGCTTGTTTGGTGTGTGAATAGCCTAATGTCGCTTAGGTTCAAACACATACATTTTTCTTTAACGAATAGAAATGGATGCTATAGTAATTTAGATACAGTGTTGGAACTTATTGGTCCTCTAAAACAACTTTCGTGAAAGTGACATTGAATACTAGGAATGGGCTACGGCAGCGTTCCGCAAACTGTGGTCCGCGGACAGTCGCATGGTGGTCCGTTGAATCTATTGGCCCGCACTTGAAAATGGCTTGCGAAACGCTGTGCTACGGGTTTCAGTTGTTGTGATGATATAATATGGTTCAGTTTAATAACGATAATGAACAACAATAGTTCCTTTTCGACGACTAAAGACAATCTTAGATTAACCATAGACCAAGAACTCAATTGGAACAATCATGTCTGTGACGAATGCCTCGAAAAAGAACCGTATTTTGCGACTCTCGGCAAAACGGTGACGTTTTCTCAGCAGTGCATATCTGATAAGCACGTGTAATTCGAAACTGTGTCAAAATGTTGAAAGTGTGGATGGGTCATTTATTAGTAATTAAAATCAGCATTGAGATAAGTTTTTAAGGAAACTAAAGTGAAGGAAGGTGGTCTGGATCGACAGTGATGGAACCCAGGACAATGCTGAAGATGCTTGTTAAAGTACAAAAGAACCTTTATTTATATGTAATATGAGCGTATAGGAATATATTCCTATAGAGAAAAAAAAAAGATTACCGTGCCGGGGGATTCAACCCGGCCTCCGATGCTCTACCGCCTACGCCACCGAGACAACTCGAGGTGTAACCATTTCTAAACTCGAGTATCTAAAGAGTATTTATAACACGTGACAGGTCCGCTATTGAAGACATACTATGACTAATTACGTTAGTTCCGAGTTTATTTACTTTCGCGAGACACTTCACATGATATGAGCTCATCCGGGTTTTTTTAGATACTCGTAGAATCTTCCATGGATCTATCAGGATATCCTAGGGATATTCTATGGATATCTTCCGTATCCTTACTACGATATTCGTAGCATATTTCTAGAATATACTGTGCTATATGGGTAAGAGAAGTAGAGAGAGAGAGAGAGAGAGAGAGAGAGAGAGATTACGTGAATAAGAAATCAAGTGAAGTCAACTTCACCCAATTATTTCCGGTTCTGATAATGTCACTCTCGAGAAAGTGAGCGAAGTGAATGACATACCACACACAGTGTGTGTGAGAGCGTATGTGTATGTGGGGAAGAGGGATGAATCAAAAAGAGATATGTGGAGATAAAAAAAAAACATAATCCAATGGTTATCACTGCTTTATGAGTGAAACTACACAGTAACCGTTAAACAATACTTACTCACTACGTCTTATTTATGGAGTGAAATTGTAACAGTTAACAGTGAGTGTCATTTGTCAATTAACATATGTGTAAAGTACGTGGATACACGAGCAAGACAACTTTGCAGGTGACGACAACAAATTTCCTATTGTATTCTGAACGTAAATACCCTGCTTCAAATTATTATCAGTTTCCAACGACTAAATGATTAGCATTTACAAAGAAACATATGTAGAAAAATTACTTCATTATCGCTTTGATAATTATCGATTTTTTTTTTCAGTAGGAGACACTGTTGTACCCATCGAGCTCTATTTAACAATACTGGAGTGACTGCTCGGTGTAGGAACATAGACGCCACAGCAAATATTAAAACTCGTTTGTCCACTTCCAGTCAAATCCAATGTGGACCAAATTTTTAATTCTAACGCATTTTTATACGCTTTTTATTGCTGTGTGGTCCGCTTGTTGATTTAAGTTTTAATTCCTGAGTTATTCATACAAAAAGTATACCGTACTCTGCATATAATAGAAAATACTGTAAATAATATTCACGTTTTTTTTCGCAAGAATTAAAAGAGAAATTAAAAAACGAACCGCATAGAGATATCAAGCGTATAAAACTGAGTTAGACCCCCCCCCCCCCAAATTTAGTCCATATTGGTTTAGACTGGAAGTGGACAAACGAGATTAAGTGTCCTCCCCGCTCGCTGGCTTCATTAAATTTTCAATGGTAGCAATCAGTCCAGTATCGCTTTTAGATAGAGATCATGCTTATACCTTGAGCATAGTGTACCTTGGAACAGTCTGATGTCTCTGATATATAAGCGGTTACTCCGTACGATATGTTGTGTGCCAAGCTTCCCAGGTAGTAGCCTCGTGGTTTTGTTATGGTTGTCTGTTAAGTTCATTTTAAAAAAAGAAAAAAAAAAGCATTTTCGATAGTTAAAAGTAACTGTTTTCGGATTTAATTATTGTTTTATATCCTGGCTATTTTATTTAATATGTAATAGTAACCGTATACAAGTGAATTAGATAAGTTTTTCTATGACACAAATTTCCATTCTACATGTAACATTTTCAGTATGCCATCATGCTAGAGATTTTGTGCAGACTCTTACTTGTGTTCCCGATATATTTTCTTCCCCCCCCCCCACTAAGGGTCGGGCAAATCATCTAGTATGTCATAAATCTTACCTTTATCTTAAAATGAGTATCCTGAGCTTTACAATGCCTGAATGTCACTTTGACACTTATTTAACCTTGCTCTTATCGTGAAGGTAATGATGCGCCATCAGAGTGAATATTTGTAAGCTATTTTCCCTTTTAAACAGAATTATTTTGAAGCAAATAGAAATTGTTCCCTTCTAGATAGAGCTATAAAGCAGATAATCTTAATTAACTATTTGGATAGAGTCTTAAACGCTCAATTGACTGAAGAAGTTACTCTTGCATATCATTTGGCAACAGGGATTCTGCCAGGATTTTCAGTTTGGTGGGTGTAAGTAGAGCTTTGAAGGGTTTCTGTCGATTTTTAACAATAACAGCATGGGCCGCGCTCTCATATACAGCGCGCCTCATGCTTTTCTTTTTAGTTATGCATAAACAAAATTATTATTTTTTTTTTTTACTTTTAAGACAAATGGCTTAAGAAATGCATGTCTTTAAAAAAGTTTATTATTATTTTTTTCGAGTTTTTTTCTATGTTCGGATATTTTTTCTCAATCTAATATTTTATTACTCAAATCCTAAAGTGTTCTGCAACTAGTCAAACGGAACAGCGTTGCAGGCTAGTATTTATTTTAGGATAAAGAAGTCCATATTAAAAAAATATATATTAAAATATGCTTTTAAAATATACAAATATATGAAAGTAAGAATGGAATATTGTATTGTCACCCGACTTACGTCGCTGTGCAAAATTTCATCATTGTATGACGTCGGAAAATAAGTTAGATTAACGTTGCAAGATTTGAGGACACCACGAACCATTGTGAACTAAAGAAAATAATGTGTTATTCGAGAATGCTATCCAATTACGTTGAAACTGATAAAGTATTGGACACAATGATCGGCAACTATCACTTTATTTTTCTCTCTATTTTGTTATTATTGCTGTGTTTTTTTTATTTGTTTCTAACTGATATACCCGCTCGTTGGTGCGGAGTGAACAAAAATGTTTGCAACAAAGACAGGTGGCGGCGCTTTTAAAATTGGTTGGCAACACTGAAAACTGCTGCGCATGAAGTACCTCTATGACCTATCTCAGCACTTCAATGCCAAATTTGGTGGAAATACGACAAATGGTATGGTAGGATTTTTAAAAAAATGGTCGGCAACACTGACTTTTTTGCACTTACGGCGCCCGAAATATTTCTATGGCTTGTCCCAGTACCAAAATGCTAAATTTGGTGCTGACACTCGAACAATAAGGAAGCAACTTGAAATATTATTTTTTGAACGCCTTGGCAACACTGATAAGCACTACGCATGCCTATAATATGACCTGTCCCAGTACCTAAAGCACGTGCATGCAGATGCACGCGTGTAAAGTTTTATAAGTAACAGACAGACAAACTTAGTTTTATGTGTAGGAAAATAATAAAATAATTAGATTTAGGTATTGCAATATCACATCCAGAATAGAGTCTCCTGAAAATTTATTAGTAACTGATCTGGAATTACCGCTCCTCCTCCCCCAGTGACAAGCTTGTCTGGGGGGATAACCTCCGCCACCATTGCTTCCTCCCCCCCCCCCCCCCCTGTGGGCGTTTCCACCCCAAATCCTTGAGAACACCACCCTCAATTGAAAAAAAATCACGGTCCAATATCTATAGAAACCTTGCAAAAATCCATTTACAATCTCCCAATTTTAACTTTACACCCCCACACATGGGTTGATTTAGGAGAGACCCTGGGGGAGAGCAATTACTTTATGAGTGGTAGCTATTCCGGGGGTCATTTAAAGTCATTCTTAAATGACTGTGGGGAAATGCCCCCTATAAATCCGTCCATGCCCCCACACTAAAAATCCTGGCGTAATCCCTGTCTGCTACAATAATGGTGAAAAATAAGGCATTCAAAATTCGTCTTCAGAAAGACCAGATAAGCTTCCAACACTTGTTAAACATATTATTTTACACTAAGAGTTTTTTTAATCAAAATATGCACAAGAATCTATAAAATTAAGATAGTATTTTTTACAGTGTAGCACCTATTTATTCTTGCTGATGGGTGTTCATCCCGAAGGCATACTCTGACCCGAAGGTCCCTCAACAAGGTGAACCGATCGAGGTTTGTCATGGCCTTCCATCGGATGAAGATGACATCCGAAAGACGGGACCTACAGTTTAAAGTTGGCTATGAACTACTTGTATCCCCAACGGGAATCGAACTCGGAATCCGTTAATTTAAAAAAAACTTAGGTTATTATAATTTGACCATAAAATACAGCATCAATAAATACATGGATGAATAGAACAGTTTCAAAAGTTACCTATAACGAAAGACAAAATGAATTTGATGACACCATTTTCAGTATTTCACAGATAAACTATTCTCCGTAGCGAGAGGTTAGTTTACAATGCAGGAAGCACTTAAGTGCAAGGACAGACATACAATGTGCTAGTAACATCGTTTCTTTATTTTTTTTTGTTTCAGCTGTGAACAACAGGTGGCGTTAATGTCTGATAAAAACTACAGCGAAGAAGAAACATAAATAAATATTTTTTTGTTCCTCTTAAAGAAACCTGTATGTATTGTAATGTTTACTTATTTTCTCACTTGAACGCTGAAACAATACGACGATTTTCTTCAATGAGATTAAAGGAAACGGTGGGAAGTTGAGGAGACGAAAAATAAAACACACACACACAAAGAGTGGGGTGGGGGAGAAAGACAGGCAAAGTATTTTAACTGTAAATTTCAAGTACCGGAGCTTGGAACATTTTCTGACAGGAGAAAATAGTTCACGTCGTAATTTTCATTATATTGCCTTGTCATAACAGCTCGTACTGTTATGAACTCTCACCATACGTTTGGATTGTACAGTTAAAGATATCTTTAATCTCTTATTCATGTCTTATTATTATTATTACCACACATAGAACGCAAGCTTATGACAAGTTTGATTTCAAGTTGATTTTCGCTTATGTAGTTACGATTAATGTAAAAAAGCTTAATTAAAGTTTGAAATTGACTGTATTAAGTTGGCCGCAGGACTGTTTCACGCTTGTTCAGCTGCCAACTTGTAAGTACGATTCAAGCTTGATTTAATCTTTAGACTTGCCATGATAACGTAAGCTTGACATGATAAGCTTCCATCAAGTTTGAATCAACCTTAATCTGCTATCGGTGATTATTATTACAATTATTTCTAAGGACTGACTAGATGTCTGAGACTGAAGCCTGATACATGCCTCAGGGATGATATCTCTCGGCGAGCACTTCTACGGGCTAGAGGCAGAAAGATATGCGACAGGGACTATTTCCTAGGAATCATCTCGACATTCACCTGATGGGGCTGAGGAAAATCCGGGAAAACCTCTGCCAGGACGGATGGCGTGACCGAACAGCGGATCCGCGCCCTTTCACCCCCGAGTCCTTATTAGGTAATAACATTATAATTTTACTTTTTCGTGTAAGTTTAATTCCTTTGAACGCTGCTAGAGGTCTCGCGTTCCTCTTGCCTTGCGTTAGAAAATTTCGGTTCCGAGCTGCGAATAAAGTGAATTACTTAGTAAAAGAGAGCAACAGATTTTCATCTTTAAACCTTCTTGTATTCGATATGAATTCGTGAGAGGGAGTAGTTCTGTGGTCGTGGCGTATTTTCGGTTTGAAACAAAGTACTCTTAAGAAAATCCTTAAATTTACCAGATGCGATTGAGGATAAGCGGTGTTAAACACAATTGTTCGAGAAAAAAAAATATCATGTGCTGGAATAAGATCCCTGGTCTCTCTCTCTCTCTGCTTTAACCATTACTTTCCCCCGGAAGAATGCTCGCTGAGGACCGTCATTCCTTAGGGACTTACGACATTCATCTGTCTCGGTCGTGTAAATTAAAAAGACCACATAATAATGTGTCATGAGTAGAGAAATCCAGCGAGAGACGATAGCTATATGTTAACTGAGACAACTCCTACCGATTAATGCTACCGTTCCGTATAGCCTACTGTATACACACAGAATTACAAGAAAAAAACAACTCATATGTAAAGAATGAAAAGTGACCAGATTAACACTTGCATCGTTTTCAATAAACGGATTACAGCGTTGAAGCTTCTCATATCAAATTAAATTATTGTTACATATGTTTTCTTCTAGGTTTTCATGTCATACCATCTAAGAGATACATTTGATTTTCCCTTTGGGCCATGGCTTCTTTTATTCTTCTTGTTCCCGGAGTCTTGACCCAGTTATTGTTGATTTTATAATGTTTTCTTTTTTTTTTTAATTTCTAAAACGAGGACAAGATTGCTAATATGTATATGAAGACATGGATCTGTTCTCATTATTACAATTTTTATTATTCCATAAAAGTTTTCTTTTCAGCTTTGACTGATAAAACACATAACGGAGTGCTTATATGTTGAATTATTCTGCACGATAAAATATTCAAATATCTTATTTTTACTTTATTTTCTTTTTAAAATTATTTTCGATTTTATATTTCTACGAAATTAAACAACATTATAATTATTTTTGCTACTTTTAATTTCCTTACGTCCATACGCATAATAGTTACTTGTCAGGCCGCTAGATGGCACGGAATAATATGTATCAAAATAATCTAAATAAATTTCTGAAAAAAATACTTTGAGGTATTTTTTCACCACGTTTCTTTGTAATAGTATTTAATTGTTTGTCAAAACTTATTCTATAATAGTCTATAGTCCTAATAGTATGCTGTTTAGTATTTTAAGTGTGCAAATTCTTACATTATTACCTCTCAGGTTGATACATTTGTACTGTAGATCCACATTTCCTGCAAGGTAACAAAAATAGCTCCGCGATCCTTTTTTTAAATCTGAATGGAAGTAGGTTTTCATGCCTTTTTAGTTCTTTGGCAATTAATTAAACTTCAGTGCAGGTAAACAGAAAAGTACTTTCACGGACTAACGTTCGTTTTGTACTTCAATAAGCAGTACAACTTTTAAACGAGTTCTTCAATATTGAATACAAATTGTTAGTATTTACGCTTTGTTAAAACTAATTGTACTCTTATTGAAATAAGAAAAGAATACAATGATGAAATTTTCCACAGCGACGTAAGTCGGGTGACAATACAATATTCCATTGTTACTTTCATATATTTCTATATATTTCTTTTATATTTTAAAAGCATATTTATATATATATTTTTAATATGGACTTCTTTATCCTAAAATAAATACTAGCCTGCAACAATATTGGGTTTGACTGGTTGCAGAACACTTTAGGATTTGGGTCACTAAATATTTGCTTGAGATAAAGTATCCAAACACCGAAATAACTCGAAAAATAATATTTAAAAACACTGTTTGAAGACATACTTTTCTTAAACAATTCGCACTAAAAAGTTAAAAAAATAATTGTATTTATGCATGACTAAAAAGAAAAACATGAGGCGTGCTCTCGTATACAGTCACTTTATAAATTTTTGAATTGGCGCGTCTCATGCTTCTCGTTTTAGTCATGCATACACAAAATTATTTTTTCCTTTTTAAAACGAATTGTTTAAGAAAAGTATGTCTTTAAAAAGTGTTTTTTTATTATGTTTTTATAAAATAGGTTATCAGCTCTGACAACTGCAGTGCTAAAGGACGGAAAACTGCAGTATTTTTCGATTTGAATTTAATTTTTAAGGCTTTTAGGCAACTGTGACTCAGGTCGGATGAATGATGATGAAAGAAAAGTGGAAGGAAATGAGAGAACCCCGAGAAAAGCCACGTACATAGTGTTTGTCCACCACAAAGCCCATATGGCATGAACAGGGATCAAACCGACGACCCCAAGCACGGAAAGTGAACGCTCTACCATTGAGCCACCTCAGCTCCAGTATTTTTCTATTTTACCTAATAAGGTTTATGCAATGTTTGGTGCAGATTGGTTTAACGGAATGGAAATAATTTGAACAATTGAATTTAAAAAATAGATTGGCAACACTGAAGCATTGCACCAATCAAAATGGTTCTAGCAGCTATGAGTTAGTCTAGCCAAAACTTTTAAAACGACACCTCAGCCACATCTCCACACATTGTAGTTCACGAGATATATTTTCTGGAAACGGGTTGGCAGCATGACAACGGGGTACTTTGGGACGGAACACACACAGAATGTTTCTCTTGTGCCGAACAATTTTTGTCAAGTTTGGTGCTGCTACGTCTAACGTAATGGAAACACTTAAAAATGTGTTTTATAGACAATGAGCTGGCAACACTGGGAAATGGGGTGCTTGGGAACGTGGACTCTCACAGGGTTTTT